>JABJVR010048567.1:0-17708 GCA_025773905.1 Chitala chitala
GGTGTGTCCAAATTGCCTGTAGTGTGTGTGTGCCCTGTGGTGGGTTGGCGCCCCGCCCTGGGTGTCCCCTGCCCTGCACCCTGTGTGCTCTGGGGTGGGCTCCAGGTTTCCCCATGACCCTCACCAGGAATAAGCGGTTAAGATAATGGATGGATGGATGGAAAAGATTCTCTTCTATATAAGACTATCGCGTTAAACGAGGTGGCATTGTGGTTAGCACTGTCTCCTCGCACCTCTGAGTCTGGGGCTCGATTCCCCCCCCTCGGATCTTTGTGCGTGGAGCTTGTACGTTCTTCCTGTGCTTGGTGGGTTTACTCTGGGTTCTCCAGATTCCTCCCATGGTCCAAAGACATATGGGTTATGTTGATTGTTGTCTCCAAATTGCCTGTAGTGTGTGCGCGCGCGCGCGCATGCATGCCTGCCTGCCCGCCCGTCCTGTGGTGGGTTGGTGCCCTGCCCAGGGTGTCCCCTGACCTGTGCCCACTGGGATGGGCTCCAGGCTTCCTGTGACCCTGAATTGGATAAGCAATATGGAGTTAAAAAACAGTTTTGTAACTAGAAAAAATTTAAGTTCCATGTACATACTTATAATCTGAAAATACTAGTTGTGTTACGTGTAGTATGGGAATAGCATTTGTATGTAGTGGTATATTAGTATCTATCTTACTGATGTCCGTTTGGCCTGCAAGCCGTTCCAACTTGGAGGGACAAAAGTGAGAAAACTGGATATCACCCAGCTCCACAGTGCTGGGTCTCTGCAGAATTGTGCCTGTGTTTGCATTCAATTTACTTACACACCTGGAGTTATAAATGACTAGACGTGCAATAAAGGTCCCTTGAACATCTGAAAACAAATTAAATTTTAAAACGTGTGTGACAGTGCAGTGTTTTTTCATACTTGTTTATTTTTGCTGTTCTGCTAAAATACAGGGTCCATCAGGGGCCTGATCATACAAAAGCATTCATGTGTGAAGAGTCCCGAGGAAGGTGGGACAGGAACAGGTGTCACGGGCACAAACCCAGGGTTTGCGCCTTAGCTTGCGTTTCTCTAGCGCATCGCTGTTGCCGCGTGTTGTCGCTGCCTCTTCGGTATGGCTGTGGATTTTCATTTCATCTATACAGAGGGGCTAGCAGGAAAAGGCAATGGGTGTGGAATGTGGGCAGTTTCTCGCGGAGCGGTTAGACTCCACTGGGAAGCCCATCCAGCTCACATCTGCAGGGCTGTGGTGACTGATCCACAACAGTACCTCGGCCCCTCAGACTAAACTTCTTGCATAGCTTTGTGGGTGCTGCTCTGTAGGTAAACCACTGCCTTTAATATTCATTTGTTTGTAACTCTTTCCCTGGCAGCTGAAGTCTCCTCCCCCTCACAGCAGTTGTAGATAGCAGCGGCTGTTGTGGATAGCAGTGGCTGTCAGGTGGAGTTCGGTCACCACGGTCCTAATCAAAGTTCCTGGTTTGCATTCAGCTCATCGGTCTGCTGCGTGACAGCTGTCTTCCTGGGGATGTCTTGTTGAGGATCGCTGTGAAGCAGCGTTATTCCTAACACCCCACTGGGACCGCACCATCAAAGCGAGCTCTTTCCTGCATCAGCTGAATTTTAATGGCAGGTTCTTCTCAAGTCCAGCTCATTGAAAGCAACACATCTTTGTTTTACTGATGCACAAGAACACGTGTGGGTCAAAGGTCATTAAGGACCTGTCATTCATAAATCACTAGGAGGAAGTTATGGTGTCCTGTATTATCACTAATAATACGAGTACTACTCATGCTAAATGTGTAATTAACATTATTATATTTTTTCTATTATGGGCTGACGTGGTGACTCACACCAGGGTACCATCTTGGTTTTAGAGCTTTTGGATTATGCGTTTAATTCTTGTCCTCGGCTCATGTGTATGAGGTGAGCATGTATGTATGTGTGTATGTGTGTGTATCTTTTGAGGATAGTGTTTCCTGAGATTGGCTCCATCCCCGGTGTGACAATAAAATCTAAAATAAAGATTTTAGAAAGCTGAAGTGTAGATAATTCACACAAAACCAATTGCATCGCTAACAATGATATTGTCCTTTTTATCAGTTGCAGGTACTTTGTCTGCATAGAATATCAGTTACCTGCAGGTGACGAGGAGGCTCTGCCCTGGGTTAGTGAGAGGCAGGACACTCACAGACTCAGAGCCGTACACAACAGTACCTCCCTGGCCTGGGTTAGTGAGGGGCAGGACACTCACACTCTACAACGAGCGTAATCCCTTTGAACATTATGGGTTGGGAGCCACAATCATACGGCAACCTGCCTCCAACCTTGTCAACAGGGTCAGCTTCAGTCTGAGTGTTGATTAACTATGTATTTAAAAAAGAAAAACAAGACATTCTCCTGGTCTGGGTTTGTCTTGGTTCCACTCTGTGCTGTATGTATAAGGCCTGCTATCACATCTCAGTTTGAAAGTAAATAGTTTTGCTTCAGCATAATTTCTCTTCAGTTCCATTCAATTTATTTTCCATATTTCCTACCATGATTGCCCAAAAGCACTTTTTATAACATTACAAATAAACTAGAAATCAGAAACAGTAAAAGTTCTTCAGCAGCCCCATGTGCAGATGTAGTTCAGTAATGTCTTGGTGTCCGTTCTTAACCCCTAGGTTTATTGCTTATGTACTCTGCTCTGTTCTTCCAAGGTTACCCACAGAGCATGTTCTTTATCTGCTTACAAGGCCGGACATGCGCCGACATAACAGGAGTCAGGGCCCTTGCTGGGGGTTAACACAGCACCGGCTCCCCTGGGGTGCGAGTGCACGGCCCCGCCCTGGCCCAGTTGTGTCACCGTTGCACCACGCTGGCCTTTGTCCCCCTGCCTGGAGTCCCCGTGCTCTTCTAACATTAAACACGCCACGTTCCTGCCCCGGGGGAAATTAAAAAACATATTGTGTATGATTTCGCTTTGTAGACCTGCTGTATTCCCTGAGGAAGGGGCACTTTGCAGAATAAATGAGTCTTTGTCAGCTTTAATTAAACGAGCTACTTTTGGACTGAGACTCGGTCCACTATATTCATTAATATGCTCAGAGATGTAAATTGGAGGCTTATCTTGGTACTCCATGAGCATTTTTTTTTTACATTTGTGTGCCCAGACAAAAAACAAGATGGTGCCTTCCAAGATTTCTTACTAAATCTGATAACAGGAGTTGCCGAATAACTACCGCTAACATCTCACTCTCAGGTTTTGAGTTGTCTCGCTCTTGTCCAGTTCGTGTGGCGTTGGAGTGTCTTTTTTCCACGTTAACATCAGCAGAGCAATTTTAACTCGTGCCCTTAAGTTCCATGGAATGTTGTGTATTTTTTTTTAACCTCAACTTTTAAATTCTTTACATCAGTGATTATTTCACTGGTAGGGCACCTTGCACTGTCAGTGTAAATTGAGGACTACCTGAAAGGGTGGTAGGACATGCAGGGTCGTTCTTGACCACTGTACATGGGGTCCAGTGCTGAGCGCTGCTCTGTGGAGGACGGACATAATGACACAGTGGAGTGGCTCTGTACACCCATCTTAGTGCGTCAGGGATGCTTTTTAATCTTCTGAACTGCAGCTCTGTAAGCTTTCAGAAGCTGATTGGGTTTGAACATCACCGTGACAGCCCTTTTCTCCCCAGTCTTTCCTTTGGGGGGTGTTTTGCCTGCAGGCCTTCCTGACTCAGCAGGTCACGCGCAGGTTTTTGCCGTTTCGCTGAGAAAGACCTGCTTTCCACTTAGTGGCCTTTCAGTTGGCAGTGAAGCGCTAAGTGCGACACGCGAACACGGAGCATTAATGTGTGGTACTTCTCAAACACAAACAGCATGGAAATGAGCTGCAAGTTCTGCCATCTTCAGAACACAACAATACCTGAGCAGGAAGCTCGTACAGTACGGTTGCTCATGTTTAAGTTTTATGTGGGTATTAGCAGGGTGGCATGGTGGCTCAGTGGTAACACCAACACGTCACGATCCCTTGGCTTTGTGACTGACATCTGACAAGTGTGTGACATTCTCCTGTTGTTGTTTGGACCACTGTCTGTGTCTTACCTTTCTCAGTTTTTGCTACCACACTGTTGTAGGTAATTAAGGAAATGAAGTATACCCAATTTGTTGCATAGCGTTTGTTTAGAAAATGCCAGTTAATGTAATTCAAGTTTTTTCATTTGTTTAATGTAAATACTGTATTTAAAACTCAAAGGGAACTTTAAGAAGGTTTAGGTTTTTATTTTAAAAGTGATTTTTGCAGACATAAAGAGAAGCACACAGTGAAGTTACAGCATGCCGCTGGATTGAATCAGAAAATAGAATGTGAGCCCTGGACATGCATGGTGGAGCTGTGGAGAGCTGAGTGATTGGGCGCGTGTTTAATTCTCCTTCCAGAAAACACTTTTGTGGTTTAATTAATTAAGCTTCACATTAAGGATGTCATCAGTTAACCTTTAACCACCAAATAAAAAAATTGTCCAACCAGTTCTTCTAACACTATAGGTTAAAAATGAACTGAATTTAAATAAAAGTTTATGGGTATAAATTTGAAGCAGTGATTTTTTAAAATCATTTTTGTTATAAGAAATGATTAAATTGTAGATGTTGGTTGTGAATTAATAATACTCAGATGAATGTGGGTTAGCTGGCTAATTGTCAACCAATGATGGTTGTCAGTCAAAGGAGTTTTCTAAAATTTGTATTTCTACTTTACACAGACAGCTTCGGTGCTATTTGTGGCCCTGAAATCTGTCACACCACATCAGTGCAAACTACTTGTGTTTCGTCTTTGCTGACTGCATGAAAAGGGTGTACGTTTCTTGCGGAGGTTTGGCAGAAAGATGTTCCTGGGGATAAATTTGGTGACGAGCTTTCTGAGTAGGAGGTTCCTTTATACGGGCCTGGATGTTTAGGAATCAAAGGAGGAGAAGTTTTAGAGTTAGGACCAAAGAAGACACAACCGGGTTTGTGTA
Organism: Chitala chitala; assembly: GCA_025773905.1. Lineage (NCBI taxonomy): Eukaryota > Metazoa > Chordata > Actinopteri > Osteoglossiformes > Notopteridae > Chitala > Chitala chitala. The sequence continues at coordinate 4,972 of JABJVR010048567.1, forward strand.
CAAAAACTGTGAAGAAGGCACAAGTAAAACAGAATCTGAGTTTTCGAACACTTCTCCAAAGCCATTCATACAGTTTGTTGGCCTGGGTAAGCAATCGCGTTAATAGCAGGTGTGAATTTGAGAGCCATAAATGTACTAAAAGCTTGAGAATATATACATTTCATGTGAAATAGACATATATGTGCAAGGAGGTAAGTCAACTAAATGTGGGCCCTGAATCTGATGGAAAGTAGGCTTAGCAAATTGCATCAGGTTACTGGGACAGAAATGAAACTGCAGACACTGAAGACGACAGAGACTGAAGACCACAGACACTGAAGACCACAAACAATGACAACCAGAGACACTGAGGACCACAGACACTGAAGACCACAGGGACTGAAGACCACAGGCACTGAACACCACAGAGACTGAACACCACAAACACTGAAGACCACAGGGACTGAAGACTACATGGACTGAAGATCACAGAGACTGAAGACCACAGAGACTGAAGACCATAAAGACTAAGACTGCACCTGCATGCATATGTTGCTCCTGAAAGCTGTTGATGGCTGGGTCCGATTGCAGGAAACGTGTCTACAAACATCTGCATGTGTTTCCTCATGGTTATGGCATGGGAGAAGGATCTGTTCAGGGGAGATGGGACATGTCTGCAAAAGTAATGGTGATTTTGAGTCCTCCAGAAAACCATGTTGATATTGAATCTCTGGTGTTTTGTAGACCCCTTGCCTTTCCAACAAGATCACATCCAATGTATTCTCACCCAGGGATGAAGAATTCTGACAGATATTGAGGCACTCTGAGAATCGTTATACACCCTCCTCCCCCTTATCATCGACCCAAACCCCACACCACCCAGATTCAGCCTGCTGCCCTCTGTTTCTTGCTTTCTTTTTTTCCTGTCACTCTCACTCTCTCTTCCTCTCTCTCACTCACACACGTTCACACTGGCACTTTATAAATGTGATTATATTGGAAAGATGACTAACACCCACAACTTAAGACATTTTGCAGCCCCAGAAAGATCAACTGATTTGACACAAAATTTTCCCCACGGACATATGCTACCTTGAGATATTTCAAATATAATCCGCAGGTATTGGAAGGAAGAAAATCTCTTGAATACAAGCAGAAAAGCAAGAAAGGAAATATTTTTCCTGACAAACTTCCTGAGAGAATTTCTGAAAGATAATGCATACCTTTCAGTCCTATTAGACCAGCCCCCTCATCGGCCATAAACTCATTTGCTTTTTTTAGTAACGTGAATTTAGTGTGACTATCAGGGTGTGAAAAAGGTTGTTGTGCAGCGGAGAGTTCAAGCGTCCCTGAAGATTTGTCGGGCCTGCCGGTCTGCGTTACCTCTCCTGTCCATCACAGGCCGCTGTGCAAGCTGAGGCTGTGTGAACACAGGGAAGACTGCTGTGCATCCTTGGGCTTTGAGAACACAGGGATGGGCCTCTTGTTCTCCAGGGCACTGTAGAAAGAAACACGCCCAAGACTGGGTTTTGATCCCGAGCATGTGCAGGTGAGGGGGGCGGGCGGGTGAGCGCACTGTGCAGCACATGCATCCTCTACATTGCGATCTCGCATCTCTGATGTGCATGTGGCTGGTTTTTATCTGTCCCTGACAGCTGTGGTCCAGCGCTGAAGCACCGGAGTCGTGTTACATGCTGATGATTCTCTCGAACGCTAAGCCTTGAAGGAGGAAGCGCTGTGACCAAGGAGCGCGGTTGGCGTCTGCAGCGAAGAGAGACCGCGCCAAGGCAGATGTCTCTCTTTTCCTCCGATGATCAGAGGGTGTCATTTTTCCTGCTCTCAGTGGAGTCTCTTGGGCAACAATATTCTTTGGTTGTGCATCGAAAGCCCCTCACTGTTTCAGTCTTTGACAAATCACCTTAGTTTTTCACAAGGTAAAATGCATGGTGGGTCCAGTTTAATGAGTTAGGAGGTGAATAAAGTGGGTTTTCTTTCTGATTTTTCTGGCACTTCAAGGAGGGCACACAAAGTGCCAAGCAAATTGTGTTGGAAAGACCGTGGAAACAAGCACATTAAAAAAGCATTGTGTTCTAATCAGCCCTTTCAAATTCCCTGTGGATTCAGCGTGTTGAATGGCCACCTCGCCTGGCTAAATGTTCCACCGAAATTGTTAACTGATTAACAGGAAGCTATGAATTAAACAAAAAAATGTATATATTGTCACGGAGAGGGGAGAAGGTGAGACAAGGTACAGCGTGTTTGAGAATGTAAATGAGTGCTCATCTCATGCACTGTCATGGGCTTTAATCTGAGGCGGCAGGTTGGACACTCTTAATGTCAGGAGGTGAAAAGTTAACCCTCAGGAAATTCATTTGAGATTGGAAAAGAGAAATCATTAAGTGTGTTTACGGAACCAGAATTTTAAATTGCGTTTTTTGGACAGGTTTTCTGGAAGACTTTCATGTGGCGCATCTTTTATGCGACAAACCCTGCAGTCTCTGCATGTTTTTACACGTTGTGTTTTCCCACGCTGGTTTTCTTGATGCTCTGTTATTTAACTTGCATTTAGCAAGTGGTGTCATAATGGGCTTTTGTTGAAAATACAGCTTAGTGGGGGACCTGATTCTCCCTGATATTGTTAGTGGGAATCCTGTTTAAAGAACACTTTGTAAAAGTTACATCATTAGCGACAGTAAGTAAAAATTACTGCTCACCGAGTTAGAACTGAACACACAGAGCACGCGAGCTCACGGCCATACTGATCACCGTTTCGCCTTTTTTGCAAATTGCCTCACTGACTAATTTGACCTCAACCTTAACTGTAATAAAAAAGAAATAATAAAAACTTGTTTTTATAACTGTCCATCGGCTTTCAAAACCTATTAAAACTTAAAAATATTTTTTATATTTACATGTTAATATCTAATGTTTCATCACCTTCTTAGCTGTTCATACAGCACTTAACACCCCTCGGTGTGTACCAGGCCCTGCTCAGAACACACACATCTGGCTCTGAGGATCGTGCTGCCACCGTTGAACCATATTTAGGAGTGGGGGTGGGCGGAAGCGTGACGTCGAAAGCAAGCCGCTCACGTCGTTGACCTCAGACACGACCTTGGCGTTTGGACACCTTTCCAGGCGCCTGAGCCGCTGCCCGTGGTCCCATCGGGCACTGAGTTGGCAGGCGGCGGGTGCACATGCCCAACATCTGCGCGGACAGCCTCGGTCCACGTTGCCAATAGCAGCGGACTCTGCCAGCCCCCAGATTCCCTTCCTGTCAGCACAGTAAAGTCAGTACTCAGCTCTTGTTCCTGCCTTTCCTGTGCTGAAGCTCCACTTTTCACCATGTTATATAACCAACAGTTTTGTACACTGTTAAAAAGCTTCCAACCCCCCTGCCTGACTGCACACACACATGCACACATGCGCACGCACATACAAACACACACACACACACACACACACACATCTGCAGACTGCATCATGATGATCCAGATGCCACAATGAAGAGGCACAATATAACTTACGTCTTCCAACACACCATTAGATCAGGTTTATGCATTTAGTGTCCAAATATAATATTACTGTCAAAACTATACATATGGCTACCCATAAAAATGTGGATTTTTTTTCTGGGTTTATTGCTCCACCTGGTGAATTGTTACATTGCTGATCTGATGTGACTGATAAGCACCACCAGCGACACATGGAACCAAATCTCTGGACCGGACCACCGTCTTTACTTTTGGCAGACTCACTGGTGTCAGTGTCAAAAGAATGAAGTAGACAGTCCTGCCCAGGGCTGCAGAAATCAGACATCACACAGTGTCCAACAGGGCTGGGGATGTGTGTGTGTGTGTGTGTGTGTGTGTGTGTGTGTGTGTGTGTGGAGGGTTGCTGTACACTCTAGAACATTCTCCAGCATTCTTGTCAGAGCAGATAAATCACAGTTGTTATTTACACATTCCTGTTAATTTGAAGAGCTGGTTGCACTGCAAAGTCTCACCTCAGAGATACTGTAACACTAATCGCCAAACGGCATTTCCAGGACACATATTACAGTAGCTCTTGTTATGATAGCACTTCTATCATTGTGTCGGTGGTGATTTTTGTCACCAAAACCACGTTTTCACTTGCTTTTTTGTATTAAGCAGAATTTCTTGAGAAGCATGCAGAAGAAGAAGACCTGTCCCGCGTACAATTAATGTAAAATGTGGTGTTTCATACAATCGTATTTACTTTATGGGACAGAGATACGTGTCACTCAAGTGCAGAAAGCATACTTAAGTGGTTGTTGGCAGTGAGGATGGAGTCCGACGGAAATAAAAGCAAATTAAATTAAAGTGGGAAAAAAGTCTCGAGGGTTGGGAAGAACAATAAAGTTGGTGACTCGCCTCAGGAGGACATGTTTTTGTTTTAAGAGCCCGGGGCTGCTATCCGTCTACATCCATCACTCAGTTATGGCAGAACAGCGTAAGGAGAAGACAAGACAAAGCCGACCAGCAGGTGTGAGCCTCGGTCAGAGTCGCGAGCGTCCGCGACCTCAGCGTGAGCGCGCGCGCTGATGGGGTCCGACACCGGCGACACGCGTCTGTTTGCTGGAGGCTCTGAAATCGGAAAATTTACAAAGGCAGGAGCTGGATCGCCACAGGCTAAATTACGTGCAAGCCTGATCTCCGTGCGGTTCGTGTTCTCAGCAAGAACACGCATGATGGCTATTAAATATATATGGGTGCAGAGTCTGCAGACGCGATGAGTGATAAGAGAAGAAGGTCGAACTGTGTTTCTGTAACAGAAGGCAGCTGGTCACGTGTAAAACCAAGAGTGTGACCACTCTCTGAGCAGATGGAGACGAGGATCTGAAGAGACTGACCTTTTATGTGTGCTTAAATTGTACATAAACGCAAAACTGCATATACTGGCTAACTTTTGTACATGAAAATATAGGGCACAGAGAAACTGAAAGGGGTTAAATACCGACTGGCAATTCACTCACAAGAATGAAATGTCAGTTTTAAAAGTTTTCTGACACATGTTATCCAACTGTGTTAAATATAGATGTCTCCATCTGTTTACTCTAATGGCAACTCAAGATGTGATTCCCAGCGGCACCAGTAGTCAGTCCTTTGTAGTACAACAATACAGCTTTTAATTTTGCTGTTAACCAGGGATATCGCTGCCAATCAATATGAGCAACTTGGAGACGGTAGTGTGGTGGGGGCAGGGAGGGTGCGGGAGATGGGGGAGGCTTACACGGCTTCCTCTAGTCCCTGCAGATCACACATCCGTGGTAACTGTTTAGCTCGACAGTTGGTGCTGCGGAACAAAGAGAAACAGAGTTGTTGGTCTTCGTCCATCAGAGTGACACGGAGGAAAATATGACACGGGACGTTAAGCATCCAGACTCCTCAGACGATACTGCTCCAAGCACACGCCACGGAGAAACAACCTGCGGGAAAAACTCCAAACCTCTCCAGCTTCTCTCATGCTTCGTCGTTATGCGTTCAACTTGTGCACAGCGTTTCCAAATGCTTAATTGTTATATTGCAATGCAGCACTGCCACACGGAAGAACTGTGCGAACAGGACGCGCACTCACTCTCTTTACACATCGCTCTGCACAAGCTTGGTGCGTTTAGCCCTTGTGTTGATGCCCCATGTTAGCAGGAGAGATGATGTTACACTGAGGACTTTTAATGACTGAGGAGGCGTAAGGCAGAACATTTTTTTCAGTTTCTGTACAATTGCATACTCTCCGGCGCGTCCAAACATAGCACTTTGTGTCCACACACAATAAGCTAGTGGAATAGGTACGATGAGTCAGCTGTCTCCCAGAGTGGGGAAGCGATGATCCTGTAAGCGCCGTGTGATGGCGTGCCAAACTGCTGTCTGTGAAGCTGAGCCGGGCCGGTGCCCACAAGAACAGCAGGCAAACGAACCGGAACGGCCCGATCCGCGCACGCTCATCCCCGTCCCGTACGTCGTGCGGTTGAGAATCTGGTGCGTTTGTTTGAGCGCGCTCGGCTCTGACGCCCGAGGCCACGTTCTCGCTTTTTGTGAGCTGCACCGGCTTCCTTCCCTCCTGTCAAAGCTGGGAAAGCGTCGACTCATGGCTAATCTAATCTGCTTTGGATGGAGATGTAAATTTGCCATCTGATGAGTTCTAGAATTGTGGGTTGTAAAATTTTCAGGGAAGTCTGCATTCATTTCATCCGTACTTGTACAATACAAAATGCCCTATTTGTTTAATATACAGGTGTAGTTTCTTTATGCTCCCCAGATGGACATCCCAACTGAAATCATCAGATCTCATCACATAGTTTAACATAGTTTGTCAGCAACACTCACCAGATGAACTGGTACCATAAATCGGTTTTGCTTTATGTGGCTCAAAGTCCACATAAATGCATCTGAAAATTTTGCAGGAATTTTACTGTAACTTCCCTATTTCCACACATGAGTTCAGCCCCTTTCTAATGCAGTTTTTTTCAATAGAATAAGCAAATGTATACCTCATCAATAGTGTGCTTGTGTGTGTGCATAACTGGATTTATCGATGATTTGCTTGCCATGGTGTAGCTGGGATTTCTCGGCTGGGCCTTTTGAGATACTGCCAAAGCTTGCCCAAAATACAGCTTGTTATTTTTAGACATGACCAGTTCACTTCCTGTTTGGATGCTCTCATGCCTCTAATGGATGTGTCTGTGTGCTCTTTGCCCAGCTCTGGTGGGTCATGGAGACCAGAGCGTGGGCCCATTGGTACACTTTAAAGACAAAGCTTAATAAGTTTTACTGCAATAAAGCCATGCATGGACTCCGTTTGTGTATGTGAGCCCATGAATGTGCACCGGACTGCATAATTTCCTTGTATATCTATAATTTTTGCAACTCACACTACAAAGACAAATATACTACTAATAAGACAAATACACTACAAAGCTGCATGTTTATCTGTGTCGAAGTGATGGCTAAGCAGGTTGTTTAAATGCTTGACAATCTGAGCATTTACCTGTTTTTTCACACCTGGAAGAGGCATGTGTGAATCCGTCCTCATACGGGGGACTCAGCCGGGGCCGTGGGCACAGCTGCAATCATGGTCAAACACAGTTCCTGCTGTTGTCTTGATGTGGCTCTGGGGGCAGACTGACTTGTAGGCCCTGGTGGAGAATGACTTTAAGGTGGATGGAAACCAGAGGGGCTCACTCAGTTATCTGTAAGAACAAAATGAGCTCACTGAAAACTGTCAACAACTTCCATAAAAATCGGGGCTTCACTTAAACAACTTAAGGAGCAAGAAGAGAAGAAGATTAGTCCATTGAAGGGCGGAAGAGGGACGATGTTAAAGATTCGCCTGCAATTACTTTTGTATATGGCTCTTACTGGGAACTATTAAAGTGAAGAAAATGGATCTGCACACCAGTACATCTTCACCAAGACATTCTAAACTTACATCTGAGGCAGGCCCAGAGGAAGAACAAGATCAGGACAGGTCCAAGGAATGGAAAACCGCTGCATTTGATTGGTTGTGGAGGTGAGAGGGGCAGGTCCTACCAGGCGTCAGGAAGGAGGAAGCTACAAGAGTGGACAGCTGCTGAGACACTGAAGACCTGAAGGTTCGAGGTCTTGAGCACCAGTAGGGAGTGTTCCCCTGGCAGTTCGCTGATGGCCAGAGACACACGCTTCTCACGGTATTTTTCTAGCAACAATTCGGTATGCTTAACAGAAACCAACCAAAAAAAAATAAAAAATTGGAGTCAGACTTCTCGGTTGGCTGACCTAAAGAGAGAAACCAGGACCATCAATCATGGTGTCTTAGTTAAAAAAATAAAAAAGCCACTCCATAGATGGCAAACTGTCTGGTGGACTCAACGGGTTCTTGACGAAAGAGAAAAAAAAAACGATAATGGAAAAAGTTAGTGAATGGAGATGATGCTGGAGGCAAAGCCTTTTTTTTACGTGATGCTGAGAAAGTCGTTCCTGCCAGCGGCTTATTTGATGACTAACGGGGGCTGCTGGGAAACGCATCTGACACTTCCATCTTGTTATCAGGGCCATTTGGGGTAAACAGAAATGTGATAGGTTATTAACATTTAACAGCATCCATAAACGCAATTACCCGAAAATCTATCGGAGTTTACCGTGTGAAGGGTTAGAGAATGAGGAAACTGATAGCTTTGGAGCAGTGCTTCAGACAGCACATGGATATTGTTACTCTGTAATTTTTTTTTCTGTGATAAGGAGTGCTGTAGTTACTGGGCTGGACTCATTTTGTAATTAAGAGTGAAGCGTGGAACTGAAACTGAAGCAATATGTTGAGTTAGTAACGGTTTTAAAATGTTACTTTGATGCAGACTCACCTCTCACAGCTTTCATGTAGGGTGGTATGTGAATTAATTATCTTTTCTTCATTGTGTCACTAATCGGCTTTCCCTGTCTTATTTATGTGTATCACATCTGCTGAAGGAGGTGTCTGTGCAGGTTGCATGTTGTGGTCTCCTAAAAAGACATGTATGTGTTCATGCCTCTTGCAGACATGACATCATGCAGAGAAAAAACACTTAAGAGATTCTAAATTGTTCACATCGTCTGGATCGTAGAAGCACAAAAGACCTGTTAACACAGATATGCTCTCCTTAGGGCCGAGCCGAATTCTCTTAAGGCCTTTGTCATCCATGTCATGTCAAAACATGCAAATGTGTTTGGGAAAAGGCTGGAGTGGCATTTGTTGATTCTCAGTATTTTATTTTTATCTGATATAAAATGTGTTTCGCAGATGTCTTGGTAGCACATATTTTCACGCCAGTGGGAGTCCGCATTATTCCAAACAGATGTATTGTGAATGCATGTCCACTGTCTTCTGGTGCTCAGAGTCCTGCTTAGAGAACCCTATGCAGTCACATCTTTGCACCTTGCAGACACTGGAGGTAATACGCTATAGTCAGATACAGAATGCGCAGCTGTACTTCAGCTGATATAATTATGGTCTATTGATTCAAGTAAATGTTCCTATATTATTCGGCAACGTTTTAATGTATCATTGTTAACGAAAAATAGTCTGACACTGAAAATGAAATTGGGCCAGAATTGTAGCATAATGAGAAACAATATTATGATTATGACAATTATATTATCGCTGACAAAGGTTTTATTAAGAAAATATTAAGTTTAACAGTTATAGCTATTTTTATGTTTAAGCAGATGGCCACATTATATGAATACAACTGTAATAATTTACTCAGCACTTTTCTTTGCCTACCAGGCATAAATTGGTTTTAGTGGGAAATCCAGCCTGTAATTACTCTGATGTTCCTACACACACACACACACCAACACACACACACACACACACACACACACACACATACATATTTAGGTGGTGTGTGTATGGTTGACTTATTTTGGCTTGTGGGCTCACTGGAAAGTGACATTGGGATCAAGCTGAATGAATTAGGACAGAGCAGGCTAGCAGGGGTACAGTGTAGCCCAGCTGCCTGTCTGCGTGTTTCACTTCTGGTTCACTCACATTCCCAAACAGCAACGCGGAGATGCCAGTGTGTCTGAGTTAAGTGGATTTAGACAGTGAAAGGAAGCTAAGCTCCTGGACGAAATTCCACCATCTGGGCAGGAGTAGAGGGGTCACGTGTCACATGGGATACGTGTGCCTCAGCATTAGGTGCCTTGGAGTAGAAAACGTGGAGAAATTAAATGTCAGAGAAATAAAACTCTAAGAGAGACCAGAGACTTTCTGTCACTTTAGACCCAGTTTCTCAGCAGAAAGAGCTGTACCCGCAGAGCCGTACCCGGCGGACTTCTCCGCACACGCAGCATAAGTTACCAAGGTTTATTATGCCTAGCCCCTCCTGTGGGAGATTCCTCAGGGCCTAGGGGTTGTTTAAATGGCAATGTGTGGCGTTGAGGTGCGTAAATTTATTTTGGTGCTGACGGTCCGGTGGAGCCCGCCTCAGGTTACTCACCGACACATAACAACGTCGTTTCTGTTATACTGCAGCTGGATTGCTGTTTCGCTGTGCGGGAGGGAGTCTTCCTTGACTGCAGAGCTGCCGCCATGTTCAGCATGCACACGGCACTGCTTACAGGAGCCTTCTGTCGCATCTGGGGCAATGGAGATTGGGTGTGATTAACAAGCCGCTTTTTATTTATCAGGGTTCTGCGGACATTGCAGCCTTGCAGACTTTTTGGGCTTTTGTCTTTTTCAGGTGTATACAAGGTACGGGAAGTGCTACACCTTCAACGGGAACAAGAACGCACCCCGGAAGACGAAGCAAGGGGGGATGGGAAACGGTCTGGAGATCATGTTGGACATTCAGCAGGACGAGTACCTGCCCATCTGGAGAGAGACCAGTAAGCTTAGCAGAGAAAACATTTCTTGTGTGTACGCAGTGTTGTGTCCACAGAGGTGGCCAGAGTTGCACCGCCCCTCCGAAAACCCGATTGGTCACCTGAGGTGGCACTCCACATTTCCTCAATATATTTGGTTAATTTGACGTTTGCCCCTCCCACCCTATTGATAAATTTGTCGAATGGTTCACATGTGTATGTGACCTATCTGTAGCCCTCTGAGTGGCACTGCCAGAGCACTGCCCGCTTTCACTGACAACTCCTGTGCCCCCTGTCCGGAAGACCAGACGTCGCTGGAGGCTGGCATCCGGGTACAGATCCACAGTCAGGACGAGCCGCCGTACATTCACCAGCTGGGCTTCGGAGTCTCCCCTGGCTTCCAGACCTTCGTCTCGTGTCAGGAGCAGAGGGTAGGACCCCCCAACCCCTAGCCCCATCTGCACTGCGTTTCCACCCGGAGGCACTTCCTTTGTGACGACACCAGTCTCTGCCCCCAGCTGACCTATTTGCCCCAGCCATGGGGAAACTGCCGATCGACGGCGGAGCAGCTGATCCCTGGGTACAAAACGTACAGCATCAGCGCGTGTCGGCTGCACTGCGAGAGCCGGCAGGTCCTCGGCGAGTGCAAATGCAGGATGATCCACATGCCAGGTGTGCTCACCTGGACCTGTCTCGCTCACTCACCTGAGTCCAGCGTCCCCTTCACATATCACTGTGACCACTTTATTCGTCTGCCTACCTCTGGCTATCTTTCACCTGGACCGCCCACATCCCTGTGTCTTACTTACCTTTACCTGTATTACATTACCCCATCAATGATCTTTTTGTCAGTTATTTATCTATTTTTGGTTTCAGTCCAAAATGTCCAGTCAATCACACCCTTGCCCTGTTCTTGTGTAATTGCAAAAGTTAATGTAAGTTATGTGAATATTAGTCCATTATAGTGATTAGTGCCTTGTGTGGTTTCCTCCTCTCATCCAACATTGCCATTACACAGTCAAGCAATAATTAACTAGCTATTACCTCAATCGGTCATCCTTTGGTTTTAATTCACTTCCTCTCTAATGATGATAGATAAATCCTCTTCAATCCAAAAGTGAGGGAGTCCATTATGAAAACATTAAGTCAGAGAAAATTCATTGTCCTTTGTCATTCATACGGTTGTCAATTAATTAAGCAGCTGAGGAATTCCTGTCTACAGATCGCTGTTGCGATATATGCAATATGTAATAGGATAAAACTAGATTACGGCTTTCTTTTAAACACACTTTACATCTGCTCAGTGATTGGTGAGGCACTTCCCAGATTACATGACTGACTGCCGGAATATTCATCCATTGCAGCGTTGGATACGCATGTACTCAGATATCGTCACGGTAACAGCTCAGTGAGGACAGTTCCTGGGGCGTTTGTGAAGCAGAGCAAACAGCTTTTCTTTAATTTATTGCATTCGTGCCCACCGTGCCCGGGTGGTCCGTTTGTCTGAAACGTCTGTGCTGGCAGTGTGGGTGGAACCCAGAATGTCAAGAAGGGAGGCACACAAACACACAGAGTACATCCAAACTCTGTACACGTCTCAGACACGCAGTGGTACTGCTGAGTGACATACACGCTGACCTTCCTGTGAAATGCACAACATGCATATTATTCAGCAGTCTGACTTTGTTTCTTCTGCGTGTGTAGGGAACGCAACCATCTGCCCCCCAAGCAAAATGAAGTGTGTGGACAATGCCCTGGGTAGGGTGATGCATATGATCTACACTCCAGCAGTACAGAGTCATGTGTGTGCATGCGTGCACCTGCATGTGTGTGTGGGTGTGTGTATGTGCTTGTGAGTATGTTTATCTGTTGGTACTGGTGTGTGTGTGTGTGTGTGTGTGTGTGCGTTTGTGTTTGCGTGTGCATGTGTGTCCATGTCTCTCTACGGTTTCCCTAACACAACTGAAAATGACTTTTGTTGAGTGGCACAGTGTTGTCTATAGGTGGAGAGGAAATGCTGGTGCATCTTTGCTAATATTTTGTGCCAAGAAAAACAGTTTTTTGCAGTAACAAATCCTTGTGAAGCGCCACAGTGCCCAGATGTTTTTCAGCATTGTTTATGTGTCCCAGTTATGTTGGCAAAGAAACCGAGTGACTTCTGCCCCTGCATCACCCCTTGCAACCTGACCCGCTACGGCAAGGAGCTGTCCATGGTGAGGATCCCCAGCCGCGGCTCCGCCCGGTACCTGTCCCGCAAGTACAACAAAAGTGAAGAGTACATCAGGTGATTGCCTGTCTGAGGCCCGCCGTGACACTGACTGTTTGAGGCCCGCCATGACACTGACTGTCTGAGGCCCGCCGTGACACTGACTGTTTGAGGCCCGCCATGACACTGACTGTCTGAGGCCCGCCGTGACACTG
>JABJVR010048568.1:0-24137 GCA_025773905.1 Chitala chitala
ATGATACAAAAAAGTTAATAATGTTTAATTGACATTAAGATTCAATTAAAAGCAGAAATTGGCTGAAGCAAAAACCTACACCCACTGCGGCCCCCCAGGACCATGATTGCCCACCCCTGGTTTAGAGGTTTGTCTTGTTTGCAGATAGAGCTTTGGTGTGCTTGTTTCTTGATCAAATGCTGAGTTCCACATAACTGCTTGTCTTCCATGATGTCCGAAGTGGGTCTTGTTGCAGTGCAGTTATCCTTACACATTCCCTCCTTCCTCTGAGTATAGCAATGCAAGTGTAAAAACATGAGGCCAATGTCCCATTGCATGTAAACTCCTTAAGTATTAAAATTAAGTGCAGCATTCTGGGTAAGAAATCCCCTTTAGCAAGAGGATTATTTAGGGATGTTGCAGCAAAATTTGATCTACCCTTTTACCTATGTATTTATAATAAGCATTTTTGAAGATTCTGTCATAAAATAGTTACTGGGTAAATGCTTGTAGTTGCCATAGTTATGACATTTCTCAGCAGTTACACAGCAGTGAACCTTTCCTTGAGAACATAGCTGACACACCTACAGTACCGATATAGCTTTCATTGTGAAATATGGAAAATGCCAGAGCTAGTGACACCCGTCAGAAACAAACACCAATCTAAATAGACCAAAAAAAAAAATTCTCAATTAACATAATTTTTTTTAATGTTTTTTTTTTATGAATCAGTTTTTAAAGGACTTCATAAATTCTCCATGACTAATCTCACTCAATATGTAATAAGTGTATTTGAAAATTATAACAAATATTATAATTAATTAACTCGTAGTCATTAAGTAGTCTTTTGGATAAACTGATTTCAGGCCTGTATTCATCTGCTTGCTTGGCATGTCTCTGGCTGCTAATATTTGCTACTGTTTAGATCCTTTTGGGTGTTTGCTTACTAGGAATATATTGTAAGATAAGCTCGTTCTTCACTCAACAGACTCTTATACTGATGCCATAAATGGAGAAATAATATTGCTGCTCTGTATGACACCAGTTACAAAATCTGGAATAATTGTCAACAGCTGCACCATAGGAAGTAGGAATTGGATGCATAGGACTGTTGTTTTGTTTTTGTCTTTTCACTGACAGCTCACAGGCAATTGTTACAAAGTCTATTCATTTGTTTTTCTGCTCAGCCAGTTATAGTACAGATTCAGAGGCAGGTCTAACAGGACCTTTATACTAACCAATCATTTTTTCTCTGTGTAAAACTGACACATTTTCAGGTGTGTCAGATTCATGAAGCCTACATGATGATAGAGGCCACTTGGTCCAGTTGACAAACTAGTTCCTCATGTTGCCTTCTCTTCTGCTGCTGAATTCACCCTTCAGCAGCTTCACTTGGAGATATTTGGTATGCAGTCATTTACACCATACCTTAATCTTTGAAAAGAAAACTGTTATGCAGAATGCTTTGTGAATGACACAAGATGGATACATGAACCTTTTTTTTTCTAGGTAGGTAGATGTGCCAGTCAGTGTGTAGCACACATTACCCAGAACATTTTTTAATGTGCATTTTTCAATAAGAATTTTAAATTGCCATGAAGCACTAATGGTTTTTGTCTGCCCGCATAAAATTTTTGCTTACCAAGATTATTTAAATCAGACCCTGTATATTTCAATTTATATGCATGCCATTACGCTTAAATTAGGAGTATGCAACTTGGTAGACTGGATTAGTTCTGTACATCAGTGAACTTATTTCTTCCCATTATTGTTATTAAGGACAAGGTCATTCTTTCAACCTGTTCCATGCTAGTGTCCTTGATGGAGCCTGAGAAATAACCATAGAGCGTCAACTCTTTGTAGATGTTCTTATTGGAGTGGAATCATGATATTGTTGCTTGGTAACTAGAACAATGCCAGCAATCAGGAAGTCAGGGAAAGTATGAAAAAACTATGATGTATGTGTGTACACACTCTCATGCACATGTTAGCTGTGAGTAAACATGCCTCTACAAGTGTGCAAAAGTGTGATACTCTGTGAAAATGTTGTACTTTTTGATCATCTGTGGAACCTCTAGGGTGTTCAAAGTCACCTGAGTTGTTAGACACACACGGAGCTTCTTTTAGTGACTTTTTTGGGAAGTCATGTAGCATTGCATTGGAAATGAATGTTCCACTGTGGAGCCAGCATCTGCTGGCCCCACTGTGGAGCAGTTTGCCCCAGCTGTGCAGCACCATACTGCTTGGCCATTTCTCCTCAGCATTTATACTGGACCTGTATCATAGCGTGCCACCCAGGCCCTGCTCAAAAGCAAGACCAAAGTGCCAAAGTTCACCCTCAACACATTTTGATCTCACAAGTGATTGACTAGGGTGTTTCTTTGCTGGACTGCAAACGGCATTTTTAATTCTCAAGAGACCTCTGTTTAATGTTTTGTTTTGTTGAATGTTTAATAAAATTCAAGGCAGAGTATGCAAAACCAGCTCAACAAGGTGGTACAGGCTTCTTTAGCTGTTTAGTCAAAAGAGAAGGAAATTTCTAGCTGATACCAATTGACTAGTTGTTTCTCTGGCTTATGCTTTTTTGGGGAGATCTGCTTACAAAAGGACTGTCGACCCTAATAAATAAGAAATATATTACATTCTCTAAATATGTAAAATTAAAGTGGATTTATTTGTTTTAGAAATTCCACACAGCAGATATTTCTGTACCTCAGGGGTCTGCAACCTTGACTACCAAAAGAGCCATTTTTGGTCCTTCTCCCATGTTACTGCAGAGGAGTGGAAGGGCCGCATGTGGCATGAGAGCCACGGGTTGCAGACCCCTGCTCTACCTGCATAGTTAGCATGTGTGTGCACATTACATTTGATGCTCGAGCATAATGGGTAAATTTCTGTACCTTTTTAACCATTGGCCGATACCGATAATTGCTGTATTGACCGATACTGGTGGTTGATGTAATCAATACATCTCTAATTACATCTGTTATTACAAAAACGATCAGAAAATCAGAAATGCAAATAGGTCATGAAGTCCACCATTAAAAACGGTGTTGTGTATATCTGTGCTGCTGCCTGTTCTCATCAGGTCACGAAGTATTGCGTTTAAGCTCAGTGATGCCTCCTCATTGGAAGAGCAGATCAGATCTGTGTTCTGTGTACAACATGGCAGCGTGGTAAGGTGTAGTGTGGCACAGTTTGAGTCCCAGTGGAAAGGCACCAAAGGAGGACGGCACAGTAAACATAAGAGTGCGCTGATGGGCATGGTCTTATATATCTACAGTGTGACTTTAGCTCATTTTCCAAGTACTACAACTTATTCCACTAACTTTCAGTGGAGCAGTTAATTAGCCTCAGCAGTGAGGAGCTGTTGTCTTATAACACTGACCTCTTACCTTCAGAGACGAAAAGACTGACATTTTTGTGTGCCACATCTTGGCAGTTAATTGTTTGTTCGTAGATTAATACAAGAAGCTTATGCTGAAATATGGAGATGTGCTGATAAGAGATGTGAAGGTTCATCAGAAACACTGTTATTCCATTAAGGATGTAGATATCTGCACAAAATTTTAATTCTTGGAGAGGAACGTTTTTTAACCTTTAAAAATGTGTTTTTAAAGCATTTCATGGTGTTTAAGAGGCTGAAAGTCCAATTCAAGCAGATTTCAATCTAATGTGCCCTCCAACGCATGTGCCGTGAGCCACCTGCTTCTGTTCATGGTATGTGCTGTAGGCTTCATTAAGCAATGTCAGATGCTAAGAGGAAAGCACTGATAGTGCAGCTCTGCTCACAGTCTCGTACTGTGTGATAATTGTCACTCCAGGGTGATGAGAGTGAGAGAGACGTAGTTGTTTAATTTTGTTTAACACAGGCCACAAGCCCTCAGATCTGTTCTTTGAGCCTCTTCACTGGACACCCGGTGTAGGACACACTACGAGCTGGGGTTGCCTCTTTAACTGGAAATATAACAGGGTTTTCTTTTTACACTGATGTTCTGAACACCTACATCAAGAGGACAACTAATATTGTGTATGGCCAAGGGTTAGTAGCTGTCTGTCACTGGGTCTCAGAGATTTCACTAAAGTGCAATTTTTAATTACGATTTAAATTGACTGTCAGCTGAATCAGATATTTTGGTGCCCCCTGTGGGCCGGAAGGCGGGCAGATGGAATGGATGGATCTGTCTCCTCATTTGTTGATCCTCAAAGCTGCTGCCAGTTTGGCCCCTTTATGTAAGTCCTGTAGGTCTGCCAGTAGGTTTGGTTTTGGTGTCATAGTTTTCTGGATGTTGGAATGAATGACAGTTCTTTGTTTAGTAGCATTTCTTCTGAAGTTGTGACAGAGATTTTGACAAATTCCAACTCCTTGGCTTTCTTTCCCCATTTGGCAGTCTACGACTAGGGGGTTTGACCATTTAAATATTGTAAGCATTGGATGAGCATTTTTCAAGCTGTCTGGTGTTTGAAAGGTGCTATTCCTTTCCGTGTGAAAGTCCTCAGTAAACAGAAGCTTAATGTGGGGCACGTTAAGGTTAATGAAGGCATCCGTTTGTTGTCGGTGTCCCTTGTTTAGTGTGCTGAGGGTTTCTGCAACACTGATTATTGGGATCCAGATTTGTGCTCCAGGTACCGTGCTTGTCGCTTCTCTGAGCATGATTTGCAGTTGTTTTTTTTTTAGCTGTTTCCCTGTTTTTTGCTCCCCTGTTGTTGATCCCAAGTGAGAGAATGACTTTTTGTACATTCCTGGTGTTTTTTGTTTTTTTTCAGGGCAGCAGCAGCATTTATGCACCTTGCTTCAAGATACCTGTCAGTTTGAATATTTGCCTGGCATATCCTGGCCTCCGGTCTCCAAAAATTTAAATCCATTTAATGCCACCAAATTTTAATCCATTTCCTTGATGTCAGGTAGCAGTCCATGTTTTTTCACTGTGGCTTTGTGGCCTGTAGAGTTGTGGGGCTGGACTGCGTCATCTCCTCTGTTTTGTCTACCTCTGCATCCCCCTGGTGGTGATAGGATGGGGCTACCACTAAAGATCAGATGCAGGCTGGGATGCAGGGGCAGAGGGGAGAAATAAATAACAGAAGCAGTGTTAAGACTAGGAGTGAGAGCATGCCTGGAACATGGGATGGAGTATGATTGGGGCATGGTTAAAGAATGGTTAAAATCCTGATTGGAATATGGAGAAGGGTTAACATTACAGTTGGGGTTAGAGTTTAGGGTTAAAGCTAGAATAAAGTTAGTATTTGACAGTTTACTAATGTAAATTATAGGAAGGGTTTTGATATAAGGTACAAATATATTTATTATGGGGCCACTGCAGAATGTTCACACACAAAAGAAAACTGGCATTTCTGAAATGTGCATAGAGAGGTTGTTGCACACCTAAAATTACAACATCCGTAAATACTAGTTGTTCATATGTTCTCTGCTGACCTGCAAACCGGAGACTTCCTGCTGTCTTCTTAGGTTGTTAATTTGTTCTTCAATCTGATGATTGATGTCGCAGAGCCCAATAGACCTTCTCCAACTCCTGGACATTTTTGTGATACTTACACAAACAAAGATTCGGCAAATACATCCAGGGACGTAAATGCACCTTTATGATCATTTGCATACAGAAACGCCTCCAACAAACGATACATGGACAAAGAAACGCCAATTCAAAAGCTGTGTGAAGATGCATTTTGGCTGAGAAATGGCACAGGTGAAATAAGGGTAAAACAGAAATGGAAGTACCTGTTTTAGGAGTACAAATTAGACTATACATACATACATACATACATACATATATATATATATATAGTGTGTGTGTGTGTGTGTGTGTGTGTGTGTGTGTGTGTGTGTGTATATGACATCAAATAGTGTCACTTCAGCATGATCAGAGGTGAGATCTGTGGCAGAGGTAAAAGTTGCCACAATGAAGTTAATTATAGAGTGTAAGTGGGACATTGGTATAGGACTAAGTGAACAGAAGCTGTGCTGTTTAGGTCCTGCATTAGCAGTGTTATTGGAGAGACAGTATCTTTGACATTATAGAGTGAGGAACAGAAGGTGACAGCATACCCATCACTGAACAAGCTGGGATGTATAACTGCAGTACTTCAAATACAATTGAAGAATTAAGTGAATTTCTGCTTTCTTTGCGTTGGAGGGAAGTCTTTTAACAGTAAGGAAATAAAAGTAATTGCAGACTGTGTATGAAGTCAACAATCCTATGTCTACAAATGTGAAGAAATAATGTAATGAAAACCGCTAGGACTATTCAGCACAGCAGATTGCTGTCTGCGCCCTTGGACATTCTTTTTTCTTCCTGCTTCGTGGGTGTTCATGCACATGATCAGACTTGCGTGTAATTGATGGTACATTTTTAAGTAAACGTTCGTGTTGACGAAATCTCATGCTTTGCTTAGAAATGATCATACACACTATTTTATGTGGAAATCTGATCAGCTTGGTGTTCCTCAAAATGCCCCCAGAGTGCAGTGTTGCTCAAGTTTTATAGTATAGTCCGGGAGCCTGCAAGGCAGCCTCACCTATGCTGTGGATATTTAAATTCAATGTATTTTTATATAGTTTTTCACAGAGGTGGGTATACAAAATGATACATAGGTAATGTTAAAACCAGTCAATGTTGGAGGAGAGGAACCAGAAACAACCTTGGACCTTCAGGGTCCAAGCTTGACAGGCTGCCCAACACTGTGGGCATGCTGTCATACATGACAAAATCAATGGAAGACCTCCTAATTCTGAACATCAGTATGTGCCAGGTATAGGTGTAGATCTCTGGAGGCTGGCAAGACTCCTTGGTTGAAGGCCATGTCCACAAAGCTACACTTGGGTTAGTGGCTTTAACACAACATCCCACTCAGGTGGTGGCCAGACCAGGTGCCTGGAGGACATGTGGGTAGAAGAATGGCAAACAGGGGTCAGTACAGAAAGTAATATTGGCAGTCACAGAATACAAGGGAACATAGACATGTATAGCAGCACCAGTGAATAGAAGGAATGGGTAGGCTAAACCAAAGAAATAGATCTTCAGTCAGGATTGAAAGACATCCAGATTTGACATCCCCTATACAGGCAGGCAGAGTGTTCCATAATGTAGGTGTAACTAAAAACACTAGTGAAAGAATTATGGTGGTGTGCAGCAAGCACAGTGCTCACTGACTCCCTGCTCTTCCCATTGCTTCTGTTCATGAAATATCATCAGACCTGCAAAGATTCCTTGTTATTTTAGCCTGAACAATCCTGTGTTAATTTCGTCCATGCTGCTCATATAATGGTTTTGTTTTTTGTCTACAATATTATAGTGGTCTGTACTCATATTGGCCTCTTCTACATAATGGAGTCAACCTCTTCAGCTTAACTGCTAATACTATAAAAAAAAAAATATATAGATTGTGTTCTGCACCTGCAATGACGATAAGTAGATTTTTATTTTTTTTTTTCCTGTTGCTGTCTTTCTCAGACTAGGTATCTTTCCCAGGGGATTATTGTAAATGGGAGTATAGGCAATAGTATAAAGATAAAAAGATTAAAGCATAGAGAACCTCAGCTTCAATTCATACATGTATATACAGTGTGTATGAACACCCAATGAAATGCCTGCATTTGACAACAGTAATTGCATTTTAAACTGAAAGCCTACAATTGATTGCTGTTTCCCCCAATACAAATAGCACATTTCCATGGTTTACTTTCCAAAAAAAAAACATTCTCTTAGACAAATCATGTCCAAGCTTTTGACTGATAGTGGGTGTATAAACAGTATAATTATTTCTCTACCAGTGGTTCAGTAGTATATATCAAAACAAATGTTTTGTATAAACATTACAGAAAATCAGATTCACACATACAGAAAATCAAAGATCTTTTCCCATTTTATTGTGAAATTTAATACATGCAATAATAGCTTCCTGGGGTCCTTGTTTTATCCAAATTAGGGCTGTCACAACATTTTACATTGTTCTCCTTTCAGCAGAATGCTTTTGTTTCATCTCTTTTTTTTTTTTTTTTTTTTTTTTGTAAACTTCTAATTTTGAGGAAATTGTGTTTTGGCTGCATATTCATCCCAGCAAGCTGGGCCACAAATAATGTGATAAGTGCTGATGAATTGTTTACATGCAGGCAAACTGTGACAGCTGCTTCCATTGAGTCATGTGCCATCTGACTGTGCTGATTTGCTGTTGATGTGGGTGATCTGACAAGCCTTGTACTGCTCTTTTCTGCCTGGCAGCACTGACACCTGCTGGACTGGAATAACATTGCACATTTAACAGGTTGAATAATTCAGCAAGAATTAAGAACAGCAAGGTTTTTGGGACAACGTGCAATGTACTGTGTCTCTCTGACCTGTACCACAATGTGGCTGGTGGTTTAACACTTCAGGGTATTACTTCTTAAATAAAACAACATATTAGCAAACACAAGCTTTCTCAAATATCCTATTTCAGGCAACTGTTTCTTATCGTATGCAGTAATTTTTAAAAAATTTGCTAAACAAATTCCCAATGGAAGCCATAAAAGTATACAGGAAATCAGGTCATGGTTAATACTTAACATTTGAAAACATTGAGTTCATTTGTCTAGAGACAGTTTACCTCATGTTCATACCCACTCAAGGACTGTATACAGTCTTTAAAATCATTGTTTCTTGTTACAGTGCAACATAAACTCTCATGTTCATTATGATGTAAACAAGAAAAGTTCAGTGTTCACTTTCTCATCCTTTTCTTGCTGATCAGTATGAAAGCTGTCACTCCAGCCCATTGTATAGAACAAAGCTGTAAACGTATCTTTCTCTATTTCTGTAACAGATTGGAATATACTTAATGTGATGATCTGAGGTAGAACTGTAACATGAAACTTGCAGTGTTTCTTCTAAAGAACTTAAACTGAGTTAAATCCTCATTTTCCAAAAGGCAATGACGTGAGAAAAATTTGATTTGTTTAAATGGATTGTCTATCTTTTATGGTCATTGTACTGTATCTTTGACAGAATTAAGATGTAGGATTATGTTTTTAATATCTACAGGTCAAATCCAGTAAGAGACTGCCACTGCAAACTGTTTGTGTAAGTATCCAGACATAGGGGAAATATTGAATCTTAGAATAGGTGAATAAATCCATACTTAACTAATTCCTTGCTAGAAAAATGCTAGGTGACAATAACGACATATTGCTCTCATTAATCTGAGCTATTAAATTGCATCTCAATAGCTCCCACCCCTCAGGTTAGCTCTCTGTAAGAAAGAACATTCAAACAGTGTTTCGAAGAAAGGCATAGCTTTTAGTGTCAGCATTTATACAGTCTAACAGGGACGTCTCTTATGCCGAGACAAAGGAAGCCATGCTTTCCAAGATGTTAAGATATCAAAATATATGTATACAGAAAATATATACAGTACATATATTATAAAGAAAAATTTGAAATTTAGATATTTCAAGGTGTGTGCATGCATTGTATTGTAGCAACTCCTCCTGCCTAGGGAATAATTGCATTAGGTTTTGAATTTTACTTCCTGTTTGTGTGTGTAATATCAGCTTTATGTTTGTGGAAGTACAAGAACACCTTCAAACTGTGCCTTTCTAGAGTGATTACTTTGCTGTGACTCCGAGTGATGACGAAACGGGCAGAAATCTATGGGAAGCCAGAAGACACTGGCATCCCTTGGTTAAAAAAATTGTACAAAATTACCCAGGCAGAAGCCTTTCTCAGTGAACAACACTTGGCTTTTAGTGGGGAAGCACACTGAATAAAAAAGACAAAGTATTCCAACAAGTTCATCTTGCTTTCCCACTAGTCAAATCTCATGTAATAATTTATTATTATTTTTTAATTGTATGTCATCACTTTAGGTAATTTAACCCACACACCTCTACTGCATTTTAAATATCTTGGACGCATTAGCACTATTTTTAACATGCAGCTGGGGGTGAGGGGTGATGTTGATGTTGGCAATTACAGTCTGCTGCCTCGGAAACGTTCCGCTCCACTGCTGTAACATTAACATTCACAAGAACATTATTGTTACTTGAATTATACCTGAGTAATTGATGCAGCATGTGAAAATTTAGATGTGACAAAACAGGTCTACATATATCTTATCTTTTAATAAGGCCTTTTAAAGAAAATATTTATACAGTGCAGATGAAGATAAGGTAGTCAAAGTGTCAACTAACAGATTCTGCTGTTGTTAAAATAGTTTACATTTTTTTCTTCTGAAAATGACTTAACTATCATCTGTGTACCTTCTCATAAATGTTTAAGAATTTAGTTTTAAATCCTTGCAAGTTTCAGCAGAAGGAAATTGCAGCTTGTTCTCAATAACATTCTTATTAATTATTACTGAGACCCTTTGGCATGAAGATGTCTGCGAGAGTATTGTGCTTGCAACTGGGTTTCCTGAAAGCATCCAGTAAATTCATGTTTTAACTTCACAAATAAGGTTTAAGGCACACTAATTAATATTTCATTTTTGATATGTTTTTTACTCCAAGGCATGCAAAGTCTGCTAGCCAGTGTGATGTTTATGCTATATTATTTTGTAACAGTGCTTGCTGAAGCAGTACGGGAAAACGTGGCTTCTTATGGGCTCTAAAATTACAATGCTGATAACCTGAATTTTTCCATGAAAGTGTTTAGACAGTCTGCATACTTGTAGTAAATTGGTAGTCAGAGTGACATAAAACCAACACTGGCTGCTGTTTGCATTCTTTGATTTTTTTTGTAGACAGTAGTGAACATTCGAAGAATTTAAGGCTCTTTGTTAGCTGATATAACTTAGGACTGTGGAGAGGAACACAGATCTCCTGTGAACATCACCACCTATTGGTTGTCACACGCTGGGCTGTGCAGTCAGAGTCGTAGTCGTGGAGTTGGAGTCGGTAGGACCATAAAATGAGGAGTTGGAGTCAGAATCGAAGGCATTGTGGGCCCTGGTCATGTGGATACAGGCCCTGCAAACATAGTTATTTAAGTGTTTTGGCTGAAATCTTCTCATGTTGTGACACTGTCCCTGCTTGACCTTGTTCTGTTCCATCTGTGATTTCGGTATGCTTTGAGTAAATTGCCGTCATTTGTTATTTGATTCTGCAGCACCTCAGATGTCACGCCATGCTTTTGGACTTTCTTTCTGTCCGCCTGTGACGACAGGCTGTTGTTTGTTGCACTGAACAGTCACGTTAGGTGCTTTGCTGAATAAGAATGAGCTTCGTGGAGTCAGCCTAGCACTTTCCTTTTCCAAAAGCCTCATCCTGTGCTTTCAGCAGATGCTCCACTAGGCAGCTGCCTTTTCCAACAAGGACATCATATATGTCAGTGGATTACAGCCACCTTCTGTCTTATTCCAAGAGCTTTCAGAAGTGGATTAAGGCAGCAAAGAGTGTTTCACATGGTCTGCGTAATGCGTTTGTATAATAAGCATCCAGAAGACCAGCAAGGAACAGTTTTACCACGTTATTCAGCTTTTACCTCTTCACTCTGTGCCCAGCTATCAATACTGAGGTCCCAGAATTTTACTCCAGGGTACAACCGGAGAGCGCCTCCAAGGATCTGAAACTTTTCAAAAGCTGTTTAAAACCTTGCCACCTGTGTATACTGTAGCCTAAATTTACTAGGTTACATTACATTAGTTTCTCCATCAGCATGTTCTAACAAAAAGGGACTGAGGCACATGTGCCCAAACTGCAAAGCAAACATAAGCGGGCGTCATAGTGGTGGTTCAGAGCAATGAGCAAAAGGTTGCCAGATGTGAGAAGGTCGGGTGGAGACTTGAGTCACACGTTTGATGTGGTGAGAATTGCCTCCATAAACACCTACTTGTGTTAATAGGTACATGTAAAATATTGGATTGCAAGGTAGACTACACCAGTATTATACAAGGCATCATAGATGGAGGGGAAACACCACCAGAGCATAGAAATGGTGTAATACTGTACAGCAGAATGTCAGGTGTGTGTGTGTGTGTGTGTGTGTGTGTGTGTGTGTGTGTGTGTGTGTGTGTGTGTGTGTGTGTGTGTGTGTGTGGGGGGACTTCTCTCATGTTGTGTGAGAGATTCAATGGGTGATGGGAAGAGGGTGGAAAACACAATGCTGCTGTATGGCAGATATGCTGCCAGGCTGCCCACACTGCAGACAGTGGATGCGTTTGCTGCCTGTGATTGATTTCTGCTGCTCGGTTTGGCAGGAAGAACAACCATCGAATGTCTCGATGATGATGATGATGATGATGATGATGATGATGGAGGGATGCATGAATGAAATGCTGGCCCTGCCATTGTCTTTTCTTCTAAAAATAGCAGGCTGACTATAAGTCCATGTCTGACAACTGCAGCGACATAATATGAATGACAGTAATGGTGTGTGTGTATGTCTGGATTATTTTCATGTTCAATTTATGTTAATACTTGTGTGTGTATTTATATAGGTTGCTTTGTGTTGTGGTTTTCTCTCTGGGCTTAATACTTTTATAAGTGTGAGTTAATGTGTAAAGTGCAAAAGTCATGACGTAATGCATGTTTGGGTGTGTGAGTAAATGTTTTGCTCATGCATGTTATTGTTGCCTGGTATGATCTGGCATGTGAAGTGTATTGTGTACAGATGCACGTTACTATGTATGCTTCTAGGTATATGTTAATGTGTATGTGTCTTTCTTCGTCTAGAGCCATTTACAGAGCTCTGTAACATTCCCACCTGGCCTCATTCCCAAACACTGCTGCTTCTAATGCAGAGTCAAGTCAACACATCAGTGATGCAGGACCACAATTTTTGTGTGCTCAATCGATACCTCCCACAATGGCAGCTCATAGCTCAGCTGGTGGTACGAGGGGGAGGTTCAGGCTAAATCAGTGAGCCCAACCAGGGTGCTCCCAAGCGACAGGTGAGGATGAATCACTGAGTGCTAGGAGCCAGCCTGCCATCCCCGGGGCTGATTTACCAGTCATCGTGTGGTTTCCTTTGTGCGGCAAACAAATTTTAACAGCAATCTTCATTAATTGCTGAACACAGCAGACCTAGGTTTTATTGCCTGTCACTCTGAAGTGGTGGCAGTGCAGCGTTACCATGGAGACAAGAACCCTGCTCAACACTTACACCTGTAGATGAAGCAGGGATTGAATGTGTCCTGAAGCACTGCTTGCTTTGTCTTGTTTTCCTTAATTATTCTTTGTGGTGTTAAAGTTGGTGGTTACGTTTCAGAAAAAGCCTTGACACTTTGGTAAAACACCAAAACTGTTTGCCTTACAGTGTACCCCTTACAGCTGCCTTACAGTGTACCCCTTACAGCTGCCTTACAGTGTACCCCTTACAGCTGCCTGACAGTGTACCCCTTACAGCTGCCTTACAGTGTACCCCTTACAGCTGCCTTACAGTGTACCCCTTACAGTTGCCTTACAGCTGCCTTACACTGTACCCCTTACAGCTGCCTTACAGTGTACTCCTTACAGCTGCCTTACACTGTACCCTTTACAGCTTCCTTACAGCTACCTTACACTGTACCCCTTACAGCTGCCTTACAGTGTACCCCTTACAGCTGCCTGACAGTGTACCCCTTACAGCTGCCTTACAGTGTACCCCTTACAGCTGCCTTACAGTGTACCCCTTACAGTTGCCTTACAGCTGCCTTACACTGTACCCCTTACAGCTGCCTTACAGTGTACTCCTTACAGCTGCCTTACAGTGTACTCCTTACAGCTGCCTTACACTGTACCCTTTACAGCTTCCTTACAGCTGCCTTACAGTGTACCCCTTACAGCTGCCTTACAGTGTACCCCTTGCAGCTGCCTTACAGCTGCCTTACCGTGTACCCCTTGCAGCTGCCTTACAGTGTACCCCTTACAGCTGTCTTACAGCTGCAGGGGTAATGCAAATAATCCAAACAGATCTTCTTTTTGAAGGACATAGATGTTGATTCTTATCCCTTACATTATTTAATGTACCTCAGTTTGGTGTTTGGTCTGAATATGAGGCACACAGCTTTTTGGGGTTAATTCTATTTTGCTTTTAGTTATCATAAGGAAATTGGTGTAAGTGGGTGTAACCTATTCCCCAATGGGATTTTGCAAACATCTCTAGAGGTGCTGGGCCCTCAGCTTGGTGTATAACGCATTAGGCAGAGATAACTGTTAGTTTTTAAGTGCTTTGATGTGCCAGGGAACTGTATCCCAGTACACACAGTTGGTGCACCCTCCTTATTTGTAGAGCAAACATAATTTGCCACCTCTTGACATTTCATGTGGTCTGTTTGTAGACCAGTTTTACAGAGAAGGATGCTTTGTACTAATCTGCTTGTTTTAAGCATGCTTTTTAGTCACACAATATGCCTTTTAGCCTCTATGTTTGGATCTCATGCAGTGGTTCTTTTTCTCACAAGAATGAAGTTGTTTGAAGAGAACCCATGGTGCACAACTCAGAACCAGCCTACAAGGTGGAAAAAAAAAAAAAGTAAGATAATAGTCATAATAGTGTATATGTAGTGGAACTGTGGGAGATTACATCACCTTGTTCATAGCAGTCACACTGCAGTGGGTGTAAGATCCCAGTCACAAGAACGTGGTGCAACCTGACCAGCACAGGGCTGTTACTTTACTGAGCACACGAGGAAACGATTCAATCAAGTTACTATTACTCTCCTGGTGACTATCATTTCTACTTATTGAACTAACCTTTGTACAATACTTAGCATACCTAGTACAGTACTTGTACAATATGTAATCTTGTTCATGTTTCCGTAATTTTTTGTGTACGTTGCAGAATTTTTTGGATTACGGATTTTGACTTTGAAGTTTTGCACTAATAAATTTGGGATTATATACTTGGTGTCTCTGGTTTCTCTTACAGTGGGTTTTCACATTTCCACCCTCATGCCTCTCTGCACGCTCTCTGTCTCTCTTTCAGACAGGCTGCTCATATCTGAGGATTTCCATGGACATTTAGCATCACAGTTTTACCTCTCCGATTTCTCTGTGGTGGGAGGTAATTCCAGCGAGGCATATATATATCTGGCCTGTTTTTATCTGCTGTCTCACAATACTGAAATATATTTCCCTTTTATCTCCAGGAGGTACTGAAATTGTGATGTGACATGCAGTTTTTTTCTGCTTCGATCTTTTCTGTGCATTGCTCCAAATAGCTTGGGCTAAAAACTTTAGGAAGCCCCCCCCCACACACACACACACACACACACACCACACACACACACACACTCTTGTTCTGTTGTTTTTAAAAGGAAGTGCTGTTTTTTCAAAGCCCTTCTCCAGGGACAGGCCTTAATGAAATCACCTATGCCGCCGCTGTCTGGGGGGAGCTGAGATTAGGGCTGTTTAATTGAGGCGTCGGTTGTTACATGATTTTTGAAGAGCCTTTGATTTTTGTCAAGTTTGATTATGCTGGGTCTGTTGTGTTTTTCTGCTTTAAGATTGCAGGTCTGTGTTAACGTGGAGACTGTTAGGAGGTCCCATCTTCTATTCCTCTTGGCTGCTGTGTGATGTGCTTATGTTACATTTTAAGACTTCTCAAGGTATTTAGTTGTAGTTTTCGTGCCTCTGCTAAGAGCTGCCTCTCCAAATCCTCAGGTGCTTCATACTGCTGTTATAGCTCTCTCTTAAGGTGTGTTTTAAAGGTTTTATTTTGAATTCTCTGGCAAGATTCTGGCCTAATTATTAAGAAAATACACCAAATAGTTGTGAATTTAAATCTCTGATTACAGTGTATGATAAAAGGGATGGCAAATGTGAGCAAAATGAACCTGCTGAGCACTTTGCCATGTGCTATCCTGAGTGCGTACCTCACCAAGCCTACTCTCCTTTGAGTCGTGTTGTAATAAATGTTTACATGAAGGATGGTAGCATGACTATGCATTTGTAGCAAGCGTAGCATTACACTTAGGCTGCTTAGAGAAGTTTTGCTCAACCACCTGTTCAGTCAAGAGGGATGAGCTGCATGTCCTTGTTACTTCCAGGGACTTCTGGCTTTCACTGTAGGTTGTCCTTAATCCTTTTGTCTTCTCAGCGCCAAGTTGTCTTGGTCTCTTGATGACATATCGTTATGTTGAGCTTTTTATGGGTAGGAGTATTTTTCTCCATGGCCAACCCTCCTCCTTTCTCACATATGTCTCAGAATGTCGATGTTTGAGCAGGTCACATGGCCTCACAGTATAACTGATTCATATATAATTTGCAATTTTAAACTAGCTACAGGTGTGATAATTTCAGTAAAAATACAGCAAAAATGGCACAGACTTATAAATGAGTGAAGGAGTCAGAGTCTGCAGCCTGACTGACTGCGGACGTTTGCATGATCATATGTGGTAACAACACCTCATCATGCAAGTAATGTAAACTAGAAACTCAATAAAACAATGACTGCCTTTCACAGGTACTGTAAATTCTGTTTTTTAAGATGTTCACCAACTACCGAAACGAGTGTCCTCTACATTTCTTGGTTCATAATCAGGTCTGTTCTGGCAAATCTAAAGAAACCATACACTTACGTCATAAGACGAGTAATGGCAGATTCATTTCAGTAGATCCTGCAAAGCCAAGCAATAAGCACAATTTATGGGCATAGTACATGGGGGTACTGCAGGAAAACACAAATCCTAAGGGCGGGGGACAGAAAACCTTTTGGCAGGAGCATTATTATGACTCGGTGTCAGAACGCATCACAGAGAAGCCTAAGAAGCTGCCTAGGGCATGAGCAGCAGGCGCCCACATCCACACCTCTGATCATCCTGTCTGCACTCCATTCTCCTCTTTGTTTTCCTGTGCGTCACCTTGCTGGTAAAATTTCATATGAAAAGACTTGATATGTGTGTAATTCTCGTGTCCTTGATAATAACCTGGAATGTCTTCATCACAGACATTGTACCACTGTTTTGTGATTCCTGCTGCTGCTTCTAGATCGCTCTTCTAGTTTGGTGCAAATCACTCACAGCAGCTGGAAGACCTGAGCAGTCTGGAGCACTCTGCGTGAGTCTGGGTGACACGGTCACATCTCCACAAACCTCACCTTCCACAACCACAATGTCAGCGGTACCTTCAGTAATTTTAAATGTTTCCTAGCAGTTTTCAGTTTAGTTACCATTTATCACAACATAAAACCGATGGTCTATGTTTGTGGACAGATACCTTATTGGGACAAAAATCTTATTTATACCACTTGGGAAAAGTCTGCGTTATTTTCAAACAAAGAGCAGGCGATTTCCTAATCTAGTCTGGACCTGTGAGAGGTGTTTGCAAACTAGGAAAAACCTACTGAACAGTTGCTATGTAAAAATATGTGTATAAGTGGCTATGAAAAGCCGTCCAACAGACTTTGTAATACTATTCAATTAAATAACAATTATTAATTAAAGAAGCAAATGAGTTCAAACCATTGGATGTAACTGGTTACCAACAAATCCAAAACCAGTATTGTCTACACTGTTTACAGAAATTGTATGTAGAACTTTAATTTTTCAGTTCCATATAGGCCACGAAACATGCCTGTAATTATTCATTGTTTCAGCAGAAAATGAGAAGCTCTCATTTTTAATTTTCCTGTTTCATGTAGCACAATGTTGACCTTGGCCTTTTATTCTGATTTATATGGGGTCCTAACATCAAACCCTGACTTCTTTGCCTGACCTGAATTTTCACCCTTTATCTAACTCTTGTAATCTACAAGAGCCTGTTATTATTAATAAATTTACCACTGTGAGCATCTTAGATGACTAGACAGGAAATCTGTAAGTTTTGGTTATGTATCAGATCAAGGACTGTCAGTAGATTCAGTGACATTATCTGAAGACAAACTGAAATCAATGGCAGGAAATTGATATGTAAATTTCAAGGCTGATGCTGGACAGTCACAAGAGAAAACCTATCCTGTCTACCAATGAGCTTCTAAGAAAGGTGTTACTTCAGCAGTGACAGTGAATTTTCTGCTATATACAAGAATAGCACAGCTAACATTGTGGACAGTAAGGTTCATGCCTCACCAAAACTTTTTAGTCATTTGATCATGCTGCAGGTATGTGATCAATTCTTCTATCTTTTGGCTCTTCTTTATATAGCGTAGAAAGACTACAAGACACAAAATGGCATATGCTTGTCAAGAATGGTTATCAAAAGTAATTTTCATAAGAACACTCATTGCGCAAAAAACGAATTGACAACCATACACAGAATCCTTTTGCTTTTCAATGTTTACAGAAAAACTTCCAGAACAGCCAGTTTCCAGGAAACATCTGAGCATATTGGACCCAACTCATTATGGAAAACATACATGTAAGGTCAGAGCAGAACTGGATTATCTATTAGGTTAAGAAGCCTGAAGCCTAGAGTCCCAGACTTTGTGGGGGCTTGTGCAAAAGTGATTTGTTTCTTTATGTCTAAATTATCTAGTCATAATGGTGCCCTGAAAACCCTCTTAATTTTGTCTCTGCCATTGAAAATGAAAAATGTCTAGTAAGATATAGCACTCGGATGAAATAGCAATGAAGCATGAACTATTTGTTCTTTCATAATTTTATTGTGTCTGCTAAGATTGAAGCCTAGGGGCCCAGTCATGGCTTAATCTGTCCTGGTTTAATCTGCCCTGGTTCTGAGACTTCATGTGCTAATTCATCAATTGATATAATGACACATCTTCATGTGTCATTATATCAATTGATGAATTAGCACTTTTCTTTTTTGCATTTGGTCAATTAATCTATGTGAGTGGACAGTGGAGCATCCACCTTAATTTTCAGTGATAAAATGAGAAGAATGTGCTAAATTAGTTAATATTCAATTTGTCAGAAAGTATTTTTTAAGTAGCCAGTATTTATTAAAAATCCTCTTTTTCAGTTATTACAAGTGCTAATGACAGTGGCTCTGACACACAGCTTATACTCAAAGTTCATATTTTCTTGTTTTTTACACCCCCACGACTCCCCTCCAGCCATGAGTGACCTCACAGGGAAAAAAAATTGTACGAAGATTTCCTCATGTGTGTCTCCTACTTCGCTCGTTTGTCTTTACCGAGGAATACAAGGCAATGTCACAAAGCCTTCCGTGGGTTAGCTCAGTAACAAAAGTATTCACTCTGCTGGAAATTTTAAGGAATGTCTAATTTTTAACTTTGTTGTAAACTAAACATAAAAATATGTATAAAAGCTTTGTGTTCTGTATATTGCTAACTGGTTCAGTGAGTAGGAGCATCTGTTATCTAACGCTCGGTGTTGTAATATTGAGTTCTGGCAGGAAGTGTTTCCGTGTTTCAGGTGTAATTTCCACATCCAGTAGGAGGTAAGTTCCAATTCAAGGAAAGGTACTGCTTAAGGTGCTGCACGTCAATTATTTCAGTAAGTCTTCATGTGTATTCAGATTAATTTATGTAGAGGCATTCTGATCTATCCAGACTTCTCTGGATAAGAAGCTCTTGACATGCTAAGTTCTCATCTGTAAACTAAAGGTATCATTCAGATGAAGAATGAAGACCAGATTGTATTACAGTAACAAAGGCTAAACTCCAGCCTAACAAATTTACAAAGTCAGCCTGGCCCTCCAAAGTGTAGGTGTTCTTCTCTCCTGAAGCATGTCTGGGCAAGTGCACTTCAAACATATAGATTAAAGGTGTTCATCATCCGTAAATAGAGCTGGATCTTTTATTAGCTGTATGATGTGTACACATGAAGGAGTGATGTTTGGAAAATGTCAGGTTTTAGGATTTGGGTGAATCATGCCCTTTGGGGCACAGAAGCAGTAGGCACACCAACAGCTGGGTTCCCTTTCCTGTCTCTGTAACTGTCTGCTAACAGGCTGTACCTTACAAGATATTAAAATTGGTAATACATTTTATGTCAGATTGTCATTGAGCCAAAACTGTAGAGACTCAATGTACAAGGTGAGGTTGAATAGTTATATATTAAGTATCTTATTATAGGTAAAATTTTCAGTCTCGAGTTAAACCTGATCTCCAGTTTGTGTGTATGTTCTATAACCACCAAACACAACCTTGATTTGTCCCTGTGCTCTCTCACGTACAGTTTTGGTTTTGTCGTCTTTCTGTAACAGGCAGCTAGCCAAGTTTTTACTGCAGCATTTTAACTAGCAAGTCTCTTTTTCTACGAGGCTCTGGACAAACCATGTCTGAGTTAACCTCAAAGAGGTTTCAGATCGAAGTCTATACTTATCAAAAGAGTAAAGTTATTAGTTTTTGTAGCAGTGTGGTGTTAAGTGGCATCGTATTGGTCTGTTATATAAACCAGGAATACTGAATGCAATGAATGATGTGAGTGACTTGCTGCTTTTTTGTACAGGAGAAATTACAATAAATTTCATATACAGGCTTCTCTAAGCTTTCTTATAATTATAGTTATATTGCCTTTTCCTAGTACTAGACATCATAGGCTTATTGATATGAAAAGACCCACCAACATTATTCTTAGTTTGTATATAGTGCATAATTAACATCCTGGCAACCTGATACAATTGTTACTGTTGCCATAATATATTTTTACATACAAGTAAAAATAATTATTTTACAACTACATCTAGACTGCCTGGCCAAAAAAAAGTCATGTTGTGCCTCTGGCAGTGTTATTAGCTGGTGTTGCTTCAACTGGTCTGGTCTAAGGTTAGCATGTTATGCAGCAATAAAATGAAGTCAGCTGAGTGTCTGAATCTACTGAATGGCCAGGTTCTCCCATCAGTGGATTTTTTTTGCTTCACTGATGACATGGGCATATTCCAGGCTGACAATGCCAAGATTCATCAGGCTATATTTATGAAACAGGGGTTTAAGGATAATGAGGAATCACTTGCACACATGAACTGGCCACCACAGAGTCCTGACGTTAACCTCCTTGGAAATCTTTGGGATGTGGTGAAGCAGACTTTAGAGAGTAGTTTGACTCTCTTGTCATTGGTACATGATCTTGGTGAAAAATTAATGGCATTGTTTGACAACCTTGTGCAATGTGGTGGAATTTATTTTCATCCAATTTTCATCCATATTTTCCTTAATATTTGCTGTGTGACCCAGCGGTCTCCACTCCGTGGCACGGTGAGACCTACCTAGCAGGGCAGTCATGACTCATCAACAGTGGCATGATGAACTGAAGTCAGTCAGAACTACAAAGACAATCAGATATGAAGGAGTAAAGCACTGGATTATAAAAAAAAAATGTGGTTTTAAAAGTGGTCGTAATAAAGCTGTTATCAACATTTTTGTGCCTTGCTGCAGCATCATTGATGGCCTCTTTTTATAGTTAAAGCATTTAAGTCTTAATCACTATTTTGTGTTTTAGTACCTTTTTGAAAATATTCTTTTGCTGCACCAATTATCTATGTTATAACTAGATAATTTTGCTAGTGCATTTATTGAAGACATACTGAAAACAGACTTTCACTGCTACAGACCTTGATGATACCATCCTGTATGTTAAGATGAATAGAAGTTGACCAACAAATTTCTACACTTTAAAGTATAGGAGAATGAGCAATATGAAGTCCTGTCCAAGGCTGTTCTTTCTATAAATAAAAGATGGTATTTTATCACTACATACAGACAAAATATAAATATTAGATAATTATTGTGTGCATAGCAGAAGATGTGGACATCTGATGATTTGGTTTTTTTCACTCACCTGTATAGATAGTTGGGGACTAGTCTCTGTAATATGTTTGACTTGTATATGTTGCAGTTCCAATTAACGCTGTTTTTGAGGTGTCACCTTGCCTATGAAACTGCTGTATTTCCACCTTAAATTGGCACTGACATCAGTCTGATTATTTTAATGTTTTACATACAATCAAAAATGCAAAATCAAAAAAAGATGTTACACTTAATTTCTTTAATCCACGCAATTCTGTCATGTAATGTCCTCACTGTTATGTGGAAATGTGTTTTTGCTCTAACTCAGAAATAATTGAGGAGAATTGCAATGTGGCAAGTCTTTCCTGAGAGTCATGGGGCTAAATGTAGAAACAAATTTCCTGCTGCCTAAATTATCCCGTGACCAAATTTGGAATGAACATCCTAAAAGGATTTTTATGGTTAGTGCCTGACACAAAAAACTCGGCAAACATTTTAATTGAGAAATGTTATCTTCAGCCCACACATTTAAGTCATATTGCATCTCAGCGTGAGTAATAGCTGTTGCTGTGGGGAGGGAGCTCGTCATCCGCATTGAACACACAGGACGTCTGCGTGTTTCTTTTGGAAAAGCTGCTTCAGGAAAACAGTAGTGTGGGAATACGATGGCATAGGATCTTGTTTGCATGAACACGTATCCCAACGCTCAGGGCCGCTTTTGGGCCCCATGAAAGATATTATGTAAGATGATAAGACGTTATGCTACAGTACGTTCTAATTTTCGAGGGTTCCTGTCAGTGACGGGCCCTCCATGGCTCCCCTGCCATCATTCATGCTGTTGTGTTGGTCTACCTGTATGTCTGAGAGATTTGCAAGTGCTTCCACACCTAAAGACCTATAAAATACAGCCAGTCAGTACTGAAGATATAGAGACTGACATCCCACTTCCTGCGGCAGACAGTTGCTGTGTTGCACAAATGAAGAAAAGGTATTCCTGGGCTCAGAGAATCTAGACTTGGTGTAGGGTAAAGATAGTTTGGTTCACCATCATCAAAAGCATTCATCAACACACAAATTGAAAAACCATACTGTACAAGCCATACGCAGCTGCCATCCATGTATTACTGTACCCCCACAGCAGGTTTTTATATTATTTTTCAGCAAATCAACTATATAGCCTTAAGTTCCATAGTATATATACAGTTAACACTAATATAAGATACCATTTCCCCATTCCATAGTGCAACAAAGAAACAGAATTATGTACATGCAGTACAGGCAAGAGGCATAACAATACATAGACCGTTTTGTGTTTATATAGATATGTGCATCATTTTTGGACTTTCTGGGTTTGGATTTAATATTTCTGGTGAACTGTTTTCTGTTGAGTGTTACCTGCTTTTTGCATGCCCGTGACTACAGTTTTGGATTTAGAATTTGAATTGTTTCACTTTCTGATTTTGAATCTAAATTGGAATCCCTTCTGTCTGCAAAGGACATCATCACATTCATTGACATGTTTTTTGTAAACTCTTTAAAAAGCCTCTAGATTCCCATACTAAATGCTTTACTAATCTGGAATACAATAAAAGAATAGAAATCCCTAGTGTATAAAGACCAGTTTTTCAACTGTCTTATACAGCAGTAGTTTGATTTTGTGTGGGTGGGAGGGTTAAAAACCTAGAACTGGGGGGGATTCCATTGGACATCTTTGGAGTTGTGGTTGGGGGGGTGCTGTCAAAATCTTTTCCAAGTTGTGGACCATACTCTTCTGGATTATTCATATTTCTAAAGTTGCATTTGCACACTTAGGAGAATTGCAATGGTTTTGTGCCCCCCCCCCAGTGGCAAAGGGCAGTCTTGTTCTGCTGTGTGCAGTAACCCCACTACTGTTCATCTTTGGGGATGCAGGTAACACAGATATGTGTCAAAATGGCAGTGAGGTCAGCAGGAAAACTGAAGCTTTGTGTAAAGTTTTAGGCCATCCTCTTCCTCACCCAGCATCTCCTGCACGTCTGTGCTATGAGAAATTGCATAGGCTCTGTAGGCTTGCACAGCAGGACACAGGCTGGACATTTGAGAACGATACCTCTGCATATATTGCATTCTGCGGGGGTGTGCAAGTTTCCTCAAGTTTCACTTGTTACCTCAATGCAGGGAAACCCTAGTGGTACCCAGCTGGATTATTTAACAGATGATTCATGTGAGAGTGTTACTCCTTTTCCACAGTCATGTAGCATAAGACCCAGAGGTCCAGGGATGCATATTCCTTGTGAAACAGCTGACATTATCTGAATGTCAAAGAGGGATGCAGAATACGTGGCTCTTTCCTTTTTATCACTTCAGATATTGAGCTAGCAGAGAGAACAGCACATGTGCTTGATACCAGCTTTGAGAATACAGAGACTCCTCAATTTACGACCGAGTTACGTTTCAAGAGGCCGTTCGTAAGGTGAATTGTTCGTAATTTGTATGAACACTTTACATGTGGTCCTACCAAATATCCCTACAACGTGTTAGTTATACAGTTGTGCTCATAAGTTTACATACCCTGGCAGAATTTATGATTTCTTGGCCATTTTTCAGAGAATATAAATG
>JABJVR010048569.1:0-30899 GCA_025773905.1 Chitala chitala
CTACGTTATAGAGAAAAACGGATATCATTTTCGAAATCAGCAGGTTAAAATCATTTAGAAAAACTTGTTTTTTGCAACTCATCCAAAATCATGCATACCTAATTAATGAGACATAAGGGTAAACAACCCATGAGGTAAAGCTGCTACACGTTCTTGCGTTAATTAGAGTTCACAGTACAAGGTGCTTGGTGTAGCACTGAGGAGATGACAAGAATAAAGTGACAAGTGCCATGGACAACATTCTGTGGTTAAAATTAATAATAAATATGTAAATATCAAGCTATGAGAAGTGCAACGGATTGTTTAAGCGGATTTCTACAATAGGTCTTTAGTGTGACACTGTATTGTTGCTGTTGGCTGATTCATGGTGATAGACATCTGTTGAGGAATCTGATGTCTTGGGGGAAGAAACTCTTGCAGAATCTGGAAGTTAGTAGGGATGCTTCGGTACCTCCTGCCAGACGACAGAAGGGCAAACAGTTTGTTGTGGTCTTTCACATTGCTGGAGACCTTATGAACCTAGTACAGAGATTTGGACGGTAGGTCATTCAGAACGTCTGGGAGGGAAGGGTCAAGGTCACAGACCTGAGATGGAGTCTTGTGGCCGGTGATGGCTTGGATGCCCTGCCACATGCACTATGTGTTATTCATCTTCTCGAAGTGGCTGTGGATTCTGTGTCTGCACCCACATTTGGCCTCCTTAATGTTACGGGACAGGTTGACTTTCTCTGTTCTCAGAGCACCTTTGTCACGTGATTTGAATGCAGCATCACATGATCTTAGCAGTGCTTGATCTGCCGCCGCGAGTGAGTGTTTCGAGTTTGTTCTCATTCAGTTGTTTAGTTGTGTCCGACGTTTCGTGACCCCGTGGACCACAGCACGCCAGGCCTTCCTGTCCACCACTGTTTGCCAGAATTTACTCAAACTCGTGCCCCCTGCTTCGATGATGCTATCCGACCATCTCATCATCTGCTGTCCCCCCTTCTGCTGTTGCCTTCAACCTTTCCCAGCATCAGGCTCTTTTCCAGTAAATCCTCTTTACGCACTAGGTGGCCAAAGTGCTTCAGCTTCTGTATCTCTGTAACTGAAGGGGGGAAAAAAAAAAAACGAAACCAAGAGCGCCACGGTTGGTCGTGTGCGGGACGTCCCGCCTCCGCGGTGCGTCGGTCACCCGCCGCCGCGGCAGCCAATGAAATTGCACCATGACGTCACGTGTTGTTGTTGTTGAACCGAGCCGCAGCGATGGAGCCGGAGCTGCGCGATGGAGTTAGAGCCAAGATGCACGTACCGGTAGCGACTTAGTTCGCCGTCTGAAGGGCGTAGAAACCGAAAACCCGTCGTTGCCTTCACATAATGGGTATTCCGTTCGGACGTGTGCACTCGGTCACACGTTAGGAACCTCACATGTCTTTTTTTCCGGAGCCCGTGATGTGCCGTTTAGTTAGCATGTCGGCTAACCTGACTGCTGTTTAGCCTGTAGGTGGTACGATTTTAACAACTAAAGTGCACATTTACAAGTGGGATAAATAGGTGGGAAGAACGTACACAGCTGGAAACCTGTTTTAACCTAAAGAAATGTGAAATATTTATTATTAATGACGACAAAACAAGACAACCGTAGCCTGCTAGCAGTAAAAACGGTAGCCTCCCATAAGGTTGTGTCTAGCTAACCGTTTGACTGTTTGCAAAGGGATTCCCTGCTGTTTCTGACCTCTGTACATTAGAATTACTAAAATTCTGAAAAGCATTGTATTTGTTAATCCGTATGGATTTAAATAACTTGTATCAGCTACTTAAGTGAATTAGGAGTGAGGGATTGGTCAGCTATAGCACACCTTCCAGTGGGACGCCAAGATGAACAGAGACATTCCCATTCACAGCTGGCCTGGGTCCTATTACATTAATAGTGAGAAGCGCTGGGTGAGCGGGACACTGTCCCTGACCCGCACCACCCTGCGCTTCACATCTGACAAGGTGCAGGAGAGCCTGGCCAGCCTCCGCCTGTCTCGCATCATGGAGGTCAAGATGGAGTCCTCCAGCTTCATCTTCAGTGCCCTGACTGTGCTGGAGGAAGGTGGCACCAAGCACTGGTTCGGCTCGCTGAAACCCAGCCGTGCTGTCGTCTACCACGTGCTGGAGCACTTCTGGAGAGAGAGGCTGCTCTCTCCGAACGGGAGCCCTGCCTCCAGCGCAGAGGCTCCCAGCAAAGGGAAACAGCTGATCGGCCTGGTGTCGGGGGCCCAGCGCAGGCTGGGGGACACGGGCAAGGTACTTAGCCACCAGGGGGAGCAGTTTGACAACATCATGAAGGGCTTGGACAAGATGGAGTCTGACTTGGACGTGGCTGATAAGTACGTGCTGCAGTTTAGCTTTTTTTTCTTTAAAGAGAGTCCGAGCTGCTGCAGTAATGCAGGTCTCGTGCATGCGTGATTTAAATATCTCTGGATTGACATCACCGGCACCCGGGGTGCTGCTGTGCTGGCTGTTTAATTAAGATGATTTTGATGAATCATGGGATGGTAGCAACATCTTGTAGAAAATGAATTTTCTTTTAATTTTAGAAATCAAGCCTGTTTTGAGCACATTCTGTGTATGTTTGAAATGCAGCCATGTGGAGTTCAGTAACCGCAGCTGAAATGGGTTACGCCAAAGGGTAACTATGACAGAGTCTGAGATTAGATAAAGAATAACAACAGATAATGTAAATTGTCCAGTGACGTATGTAAGATAACATAGAGGCCATTAAATCACAATGCACACCTTAATGATACACTGAGGCAGCACTCTGACAGTTATAGGCTGTAGTCTGGCCTCTTATACACAGTGTGAGTCAATTTACCCTGTGACTTTTAATTACTTTTTGTTATCTATAATAGCATTTTGGAAAATGCTGACCTAGCTGCATTTACTTCCACTCTGTGTCACCAGATTGCTCTCAGAACTAGAGTCGCCGCCCTGGTGGCCATTTGGCAGACTGCCCTGGAGGAGCCAACAGGAGGCCAAGGGCCAGCAGTCTGCCCAGCCCCAGGCGTTGGGATCCGGAGCCAAGGGGCTGGGTAGACAAGGTGTGGTCACCTGCATCCCAGCCATTGTGTCCAAAAGCGGAGAGTCAGACCTGAGGCCCGGGAGCCTGACCGTACTGGTGTCCGCACTGGAGGTGCGGGACGGCGGCTCGCGGCTGCTGCACCGCTTCGAGCGAGGCGAGGTGGACGACGTGCGGGTGCACAGCCCATACGAGCTCAGCGTGCGTCAGCGCTTCATCGGCCGGCCCGACATCTGCTACCGGCTGCTGTCTGCGCGCATGCCCGAGGCGCTCTCTGTGCTCGAAATGCAGTACAAGAAAAAGTTGGAGTTCATGCCAGAATACTCGGCCTTCCAGACCACGCCAGCCGGCTCGCCCTGCAGCTCTGAAGCGGGGGGTTCCATCTGGAGTGCAGGTGTGATGCAAAGTGTGGAGAGTTGCCAGCAGATGGCGCTAAGTTTTACACAGGCATTCCGTTACTGTACACGTTATACAGTTTGCGTTTCTGCTTTCTAAACTCATAGTTGCAGAACTCGATAGTGTTCGCCAAGGGGCTACACTAAAACATGTTTCACAGTAGACTTAGTGCTGTTTTGCTTTTGAGAGAGAACACAACTTCATCAGTCAAAGTTCATTTTGCAAAGTTAGTATGTCAGTGTTTGTCTTCTTGCTGCTTTAAGAAAGAAGATTTCTGGTTATTGTTAGTGGTTTAAGGTTCTTACCCATTTGAATGAACTGTGATTTGTTGAAACCTTTATTCTTCTGTAGGTTTTTGGTCTTCAGATTTATTCAATAAAGAATAAACAGACATGCAGAGAAATATATTAAGTCAGTGTCTTTTGGCTTAGGAAATATTTCCTCCAGATGTTTAGATACAGAAAGGTAGTGTTTTTTATGGCCACAAGGGGGCGGTAAAGACTTTTCACAACAGCACAACATATTGTAAGTTGTTTAGTGCTGGGGTCCTGGGGGGCCCCCATGGGTGCAAGTTTTTGTTTCAGCCAATTTCTGATTTCAATTAAACATTATTCTTTTTTTCCTGTAATCACTGTGTCAATCTAGAAATTATCAACAAGCTTTGTTTGTTTTATTAAGGATTTTTAAAGTATTACAAAGATTTACAAATGTTGTTCCTTAATTTTTAAGTTGTGGTGTATTTTTCATTTTTTAATTCTTGTTAATAATCCCTTAGTCACTGCTCCTGATTAAGAATTTGAATACAATTAATGACTACTTGTTTGAATTGAACACTATGCCTAATTATCCAGGCATTTCCTGCTCTGATTCTGCAGCCAGAGTGACATAGTAATGTATGATTTACAATTTTTGTTACAGGTCTTAAAGCAAGACTCTTAACTACATTGTCTTAATTACATTTTCGCTCAAATTAAGACAAGTAATGAATCAGATCAGGAAGAATGTAGAGAAGAAACGATGTAATTAACACTTCATTAAAGATAGTGGTCAATTTAAATTAATTAATTAATTGGTTGGAAGAAAAACATGCACTCACGGGGGTTCCCCAGCACCAGAATTGAGAACCCCTGGTTTAGTGTTCTTGTAGAGACCCTGTAATACTTAATAGGTTTTAAGTATTACTAGTTAATCGTTAATTAGTCGTCTATAATAAAATTGCACATTTTTCTGGTAAAGACAATTTTCTGTAATGGTCATGAAATGTTTTGGTTGGGAGGTTGGATGTTATAATGTGTGGGTCACCACACAGGAATGGGCTGGGTGCTGTGTTGCTATGGGACTGTAAGCATGTGTGTCCTCCCTTTAGCCACGAGCCTTTTTCGTCATGGTGACGACACAGAGGTGCCCGTGGAGGTGCCTGCCGGTGAGCTCACCCAGCTACAGGTGAAGGTCCTTCAGCCCGCTGTCACAGAGTCGGAGGCCCAGGAGCTGAAACAGGTGAGGGCGGCCCGGGGCCCGCCTCCCACCTCTGCCATCCAGGCACGCACTTCAGCGAACACCTGAAGGGTTACCCTCCGACGGGGGAGATGCCCTCGAAGACGTCTAGTCCTTATCAATTAAAGACCCCTCAATGCTTTGACATCACCACCCACTAACATCAGAACATGTTTGGATACTACACTTCAGACACGTCTTGAATTAGGGCTTTTGATTGGTTATTTTTTTAGTTCAGGCCATTGTAGTTCAGATTTCAGAAATTGTCTTATTTTCTCACATACGGCGGATAATGTTGCCAACCTTTTAAAAGATCGTAACACTAAAACGTTAAGGTCTTTGGTGCTTCACACGTGTCCAGTTTCCCGTCTCTTCGTAACCTTCACATGGCAGAGACTGAAATGTTTAAGTGTGAGCCGGTCCTTTCCCTGCACCTTGCCGGCAGTTTCAGCCCAATGACTGCCGCTCCTGTCTTGCTGAGAGGCTCCCTTTGCTTGTTGTACGGCAAATCTCTGTCCCAGACCCACAGCTCACAGTTCAAGGAAGTGCTGACACACAACACTAATATTTTTAACTCCTGGGGTGGAGTGGCAGTGAAAACGCCCTTGTTTCCAGTTAATGTAGGATTTACGGCACTCTTGAGTGCTGTCTTAACTCTCATTCACACGTTAAGATGTTTGATTTTCTTGAGTGAAGGGCAGTAAGAACTGCTCATGAGAATGCGATATGTTACGCCATGCTGTTGCCTTCTGCTCAATTTTGCGTTTTATTAATTTAATGCGGAAGAACCTACTTGTGTTCTTATGAAATTAAATTAAAGTTCTAAGATGGTAATTGGAGCGTAATAACTGTCTTTACACCTTAAAAAAAAAAAAATATATATATATGTATTTGAGCCAAGATAAATGTAAATATTATTAGGTAGTGACAAAGTTGCAGTATTTACAAAAAAACAGGTGGGGGTGCTGTTGTTGAGGTGTGGATGTAACCTGTGGGAATGCAACTGACAGGATGTGTGTTTGATATCGCAGTTGCTGTTTGGCTCTAATCAGTTTAAATTAGGTGTGTGATCGCTGAAACCTGGTTTCCGTCAGGTTAGAGCCGAGACCGCCGTGAGGCGTCTTCCTGGTGTCCAAGGTCCATTTGTCTTGCGCATGGGAGCCAACTCATATTTGGTGAAGCGGTTTTAGCCTGTGACCGGCGGAGGCTGGATACTGATAACCCAGGATGCCCTTTCAGTATCTGTAACGCACAAACGTTTGAGAGCGTCGCTGGCTGATGGAACGCCCTGGTTTTAAAGTGATTAATTACAACACTGGGCATAATCGTGGCGTCCGGGAAAGAGAGGAATTTCAAGAAGAATGCGAATGGCGTTCAGCTCCTGTCCAACCTTGAACTGAGCGCCTCTTAACACAGTTCTCTAACAAATATTTAATTGTTGGTAATCAGTCGGCTTATTGTAATGTTCAAATATTTACCATTCATCCGGCATCGATAATATATTTAAGTTCAGTGCTTTTATCAGTGTTGAGAGGTTTCATTATGACATAGTTTGAATGTTTGAGTTTTCCCCACTGCCAAGAAAGGTGCTTTGTGGGAAATGGAATGAACGCACTTAATTTCCCGGTCTCAAAGATGCCGCTGTCTTCACAATTGCGTGATTGTATGCGTAACGACGCGTGTTCAAAGCTCTTGCGTCGCAGACTTGACCACAATAGTCCAGTGTTTAATGTCTTTCTGTTATTGTTTTGTTGCTGTGACAACACTTTTTATGCACACCTATCTGCTCTCCAGTAAGAGGCCAGATACACTATTACTAATCAGTATTAAGGCTTTTGTAATATTCCTGTCATTTTTAATTTCAGTTGGCTGTGGAAACATTTTACCTGCTGTATACGCCAGCAATGTGAACACTGTA
Organism: Chitala chitala; assembly: GCA_025773905.1. Taxonomy (NCBI): domain Eukaryota; kingdom Metazoa; phylum Chordata; class Actinopteri; order Osteoglossiformes; family Notopteridae; genus Chitala; species Chitala chitala. The sequence goes on from JABJVR010048569.1 coordinate 6,852, forward strand.
AGACACAGAGAAAACACTGATCCAGAACCTGCTTCAGAACGACACGTCTTACTGGTGTACCAATTAATCAAACCCCAGCTTCAGAACGACACTGTTTTACTGGTGTACCAATTAATCAAACCCCAGCTTCAGAACGACACTATTTTACTGGTGTACCAATTAATCAAACCCCAGCTTCAGAACGACACCATTATACATCTATGTACACAGCCATCAAACCCCAGCTTTACTGCTCTTTATCAAGCTCCAGCTTCCATCTGCTGTGAAGTTGAGGGTTTGTTTGTGATGTAGGTGGTGATTAAGTGTCTTTTCAGCCACCTTCCACACATACCCATCCGACGAGGAGTTTTGTCTCTGGTTGCCCTGATCCTGCTGCTTAGATTCTTTGAGGACCCTGACCGGCATGTGTGTGCACAACCTGGTGGGGGCGCTGTATTCCATCCTGCAGTGCGGCTTTTTTGTTAGCGTAGAGGAGGGCTCAGTTGATGCCGGTTTATTTACCTCGTCGTGAACACGGCTGTGCTTCCTTTACGTGTGCTGAGTGTTTGCTCCTCCCCACACCCCTCAGATGCTGCTTCAGCTGAAGAACCTGGCCCTGGAGGCGGAGACGGAGCTGGAGAGGCAAGACGAGGCACTGGACATGCTGGCTTCCTCCACGGACCGTGCCACCATCAACGTTGACAGACACTCCCGGCGAATGAGGAAGCTGCTCTGAGGCGAGCGCTCCGCCCACTTCTAGCCTCTATCAATCCTGGAGCAGCAACCGTTAGCCCTGCCCCCCCCCCCCATTGCCTTCCCAGTCCCTCGTTCTGTCCACTCCTCTCAGTGTGGACCTCCATACTGAGGTGGGGGTCTGCACAAAGATATGGCGGGTCTCTCCCAAATACTGCGGCATTTCAGTACAGGAGGAGCGAGCTTTTTGTGTGTTTTCAGGGAAGCCTCTCTGTTTTTGCTGGTTTTTTCTGACAGCAGTTTTAACTTCGGAGCGATGACATGACCTTATGGATAGACTGTTTGGTTTTTGGGGCTGTTCAATGGTTTAACTCTGGTTTTCTGCAGCTCAGAGTTAGTGCTGCTACAGCTGCAGAGAAGACTGTAAATTATCTGTATGTAAGTCTGTATGTAATGATGGGTAGCTAAACTAGCATGAGATCAGCGGCCCTTTTTCAGAGCCAAACACGCTTGCCGGTTGCATGTCATCGTCAGCGTGGAGCATTGCATGCAGGCGCATGTGGAAGATGCTGCAGTAACCAAGAACCGTCAGCTTTCACATCTACAAGCAAGCGCCTGTGATGGCTGCGTCCAACAGATCTGGGATTTCCGTTGGCATCAGAGACTTTCTGTGTATAAGGTCCCATGAAAATGCCTTCACTGTGGGCCAAATTGGACTGCCTGCCCTTCCCACCAGCCACTGGGGTTGCCTGCCCTTTCCATCAGCCCTTGTGGGTTTTTACCTTTCACGTTAGAGGAGAAAAGGGAGAGTTATGTTGAGATGCCTGCTGTTTGGTTAAACGTGTGGTAAACTGTGTCAAATGTGTCATACATTATAGAGCTGCTTTATGCAAGTGACTTTTAAAATTTGAAAACAACCTGTTAGTGTTCATGGAGAATATTACATAATTAGAGTCGATTTCGAACTGTTAAAAACGTAACATACGATATATAAACAGCATGCGGAGACTGAGCTGTTGCCAGGTAACGAGCAATTCTCACACTGGGCAGAGAGTAACATGCGACGTGGCCTGTCCTGTAGTGATGCAGGACACGACTCATCGTAGGGGTCCACTGATTAAAAGCTGAGTTATGTGTGGACACTATCTGGGCTGGGATCCCCATTGAAGAGAATTACGCTTACACTGACTGCCGTTACCATGGGGACCTGTGTAATGCCTGTCTGTCACTGTAAGACCTACTCGTCTGAGCAGACCTGTCATACTTCAGCTTAACTGAAGGTTAGAGGTGTCGTATAATCATATTAAAGCACTCTTAACCTGACGAATCTAGTGGTATGCAAGCCATTTTACAAACGATCATTTGTGAAACAAAAAAAATGTTTGCGACTGTAAATAGTGTTTATCAGGCATTATGGTGAGTAGGTTAATATGTCACGCTATGTGTGTGTGTGTAGTGGTGTTTCGCTATGGTGCACTACATTTTTTGAATTTGCACTGACTCAGTAAGCTCACGTTAATAAAAGTTTGTCAGCTATGGTTTGAGCCTCCTCCTATACTGGCAATTAACTCACTAATTAAGGGTCAACGAGGTGGGCGTGACCATTGTGACGTGTCTGCGATTGTGTGGATCCGTCAGACCCTCTGTTGCCACGCTCTGCCCTGTATGTCAATGAAGATTCACAGCCATCCAGGTGGAGCTGTCTGGAAGTCGAATCATGTCAACTGGACTTCTTTCTTCTTGATAGGAATGTTGAATTACTCATCCAAGTAGCTTTTTCAGCCTGAGTTGAAATTGGTCAGGGACCCCATATTTATCCTCCAGGGTGCTTAACTCACTTGGATAGGCTCGTTGGCTGAACAGTGGCAGAGTCACTGGGATGTAGATGTCCTGACTCCTGTTCCCTTTGTCAACGCAAGAGAGTCGTTAAGAGTGACTGACCTGGCCGACGTGTGAAGTCTTAATCTTCCTGGGAATGATGAAAGAGCAGCATGAGAAATAGGAGACAAGTTGTGTCTGAGGCTTTCGTCTGTATTGTGGGAAGTATTTTCGGTTTTTTTGCATGAATGTCATTGACCAATTTCAGCTCAGGCTGAAGAAGCTACTTGGATGAGAAGTGAAATGTTCCTATCAAGAAGATAGAACTGCAGTTGACATGGTTCAGTTCCCAGACTCTGCCTCGCACTGTAGCTGTGTTCTGTTCCCTGTACGTTAGCGGAGAGTGAGGAGATGTCGGCTGGCCCTAACGGTTATCTCTGTGAGTGTGGTGCTGGAGGTGGTAGGCAGACTTTGGGCATGCGGTTTGTGATCTTCGGCGAGTGTGTGACGGTTCACACAGTTAGATTGCAGTGTGTTTGAACCAGAAAGTGCTGTTGAAGCGGCCCTTGATTTGGTAATCGTGTCATTTTTTCTGAGGATGGTTAATTGCTTTTGTTTTGTTATGTCTTTGCCATACGTCCTGCGTAGCTGCTTACATAAATATGAACTGCACAGGGAAACCTGTTGATATGTAAGTGGGTGTTTGTGAGTTTCATTTTACACTTTTTTTTTAAAACTATTTGCAAGACTGTACAGTGCACGACCTCGGTCAGGCAAGAAAAACTCATGAAATTCAATGATTTAAACTTTTATTGACCTGTGTGTGGAGGAAAATGTGTGAAGTGTCTGAATGGCCTAGTCTGATTTGTCACTATGTGCCCCCCCAACAAATGTTTAGTCTGTTATTGATGCTAAGTTTTCAGGTTTTTAAAGGAAGGACACCAGGTTACAGGTCAGAATGCAGGGGTACATAGATTAGGTTCTCAACATAGATTAGGTTCTCAACATAGATTAGGTTCTCAACATAGATTAGGTTCTCAACATAGATTAGGTTCTCTTGTTTTGGAAATCTGTAAAATTACACATGGAAATAAATGCGTTACTGTTTATTTTGAAATTATATATTTTTTTATGTTTGTGTTTATTTTTTTATAATTTCAGCAATACTTGTTGACATTAAAGATTAATTTAAAAGGTGTTATGTGTTAAAATAGTTATGGATTTGTAAACTGTTGCAAGGATTATGTGTTTTACTTGTAATATTTTAATATTTATGATGTAAGACGAGACTACATTATAAACAAATAAAAAGGTTTGTGCAGTGACAATCAAACATAATTTTTTTTAAGTAAATAAAAGGGAATCATTGTGAAGCTGTAAGTAAAATTTGTGTTGAACACAGCTATTGTAACTTTTTTTTTTTTTTAAAAACAACAGTTCTTGTTTTTGCGTAGTGAAAAGGGGTTGCTTCTGATTGTGTGTGTGTGTTGTGGGGGGGTATTATGGTTATGGCTTGTTACCACAAGTTTAAAATACGAATATTACTATTAAATAAGAGTTTTGCTGTCCAGCTTATGTGTGTGGGAAAGGGGGGTTGAAATGACCGTCAAAAGCCATTTGCTTAAGTGAGGAAGGTTTTTAGCAGGGCTATTTCTGTGTGTATGCACACTCTGATGTAAGGCCAGATTTCCATGTGGCATCATGGGCCAGGAAAGCAGGATAAATTGGCTAATCTGTCTCTCACATATGCACGTGCATGCGCACACACACAGTCATTTTGTTAAGAAGAAACTGGAAAAGTTGACATGTTTGTGGGGCTGTGTTGTGAGGAGCATGGCTGGGGTCTTAGCAGCGTGAAGGTAAGATACAAGTGCACTGGCTTTGAGTCCTCGTGATGAATGTCCCATGAGGCTTGTACCTCAGACCCTCCGTGTTTGATGTACCTCATCTGACGTGCCCTTTGTGAATCTCTGATGGTCCTTCTCAGGCTGCTGTTTCTGTGGCCAATGCCCTGTCCAATTATCAGCTTCCCTTTAAAACTCAAAAGCAGTTGAGTTTTGTTCCTGTGGGGTGTGCAGATTGGATTCTTGTTGCCAAAAAGCCAGTCTACAACTGGCATCTAACTCAGCAAAGAAAATTTTGAATTCCAGGACAAACGTTTGGCGACGTGTCCAATGGTATGTGCCAGGGATCGTTCTGGAATGCAGCTGGAATCAGAATCGGAACCACTCCCCCCGGCGCTGTTTGATTTGGCCTCGTTTTATTGCAGTGGCCAGGTCAAATTTGTCACCTCGGCGTCACACTGGTGTCACATCAGTCACTTCAAGTCAGGTGACAGGGGTGGCTCTACCAGCCAGGTGTATAAGTATTTGTATTCCAGATGGTGAAATTAACACCTGCCCAGAGTAACGCAGCCTCAACATTGTTTCGCCTCGGTATACCACTTGCTGCATTTCACATATAATTACAGGTTTGTTGTGTTTTCAGAATAATTTAATTACAATGTGAAATTCACGTTCACGGCTCCAAATCGTTGGCAGGATTGTTGACACTTTAGGAGAGCCAGCGAAAGTCTTGTAAGGGGAAACAACCGGAGAGAGAGGCGACGCTTGGCTAGCCATTCCAGTGAAGAATTATCGTAAACGGTGGAGCGAAATCCATACATTTTGAGAGGTGTAGAGGGGTGCAAAGGACAAAATGGTGAAATGGTTTGGAACAACTTTGTTCAAGACTTGTCACGTCTGCGGCTGTTGTTAGTCTTGCCATGTGTGTTAAGCCGCAGTAAGACATGTCACGTGTTTGCCGGTAACTTGTGGGCAGACCTGATTTAAACACATCTGTGTAGTATTTCAGCCACGTGTTTACGCTTTGAGAGATTTCTTCAGAGCCTAATAAAACCGAAAGTAAGTTAGTCACTGCGGTGAGAAGATGATGATATTGCGATAGCGTTTTTGCACGCGCTTGCTGCTACGTGCCGTGTATAACGTTAGCGTGGTCTGGTGGTAGTTTGCGGCGACCTTAAGCCACGTGCTAGCTATTAAAGCAGGTACGGCTGGGGCAGGTTAAACGTGCACCGCAAAGCCCGAAGAGGCACAACTTAAAAATTTTAATAACTGGAAAGAATAGTCAACAGTCTTTAAAATATTTGCATTGCGCAGTTGTCTTTCAAATTAGATCTGTGGAAAAGGTTGGGGTGGTTTTTGAAGTGAAATGCTAAGTGAGAGACAGCAAGTGTTCAGGACAGTCAACACTTGGGTTAGCAGCTAGGCATTTAAAACTGAAATAGGCACGGAGACTGTGAAAGCGTTACTGTAGCTACTTCGGTAGCCATTTGCCGCTAAAATTGTTACCAGCCCAAGGGTGTGAGAAGTGGGCTTTTTGTAAAGCGTAAAGCAGGGAAACTTATCATTAGGGGCGTCACACTGGCGCATGCCACTGCGTGCCCACCCACCACCCCTTCCTGCCGCTGTGCCATGCGGATTTCACTTGGCAAGCCAGCAAGGTACTTTCAGCTGTGCTCCCCAGCGCAGCTCGGAGATGTATTTCTCTCGCTGTCGTGAGGGTGGCGTGATGCCCCTGCTGTGATGTGGGAACCACACTGCAGGACATCGTTGTTGTTTGCCTACATCCTCAGTCTAACACATACACCCCTATTCCTGCACAGTTCCATAAGGTACCTTAACAGGCCACCTGAAACGGGCTGTTTCCTGTTGTTTGTCTTGGGGAGAGGGGTGTACACGTGCGTGAGTTTTCTGGGGGGAGGGCAGTGAGGGGTGGCTCGCTGGACGGCCAGAGTCCCCAGTCCCATCCCCGGCTGACGCCCTGCAGCCCACAGGAATGAGCGCTTGTGGGAAGCGGCAAACAGAGCGAAGCCACAAGGCAAGTGTGTGACCACCGTTCTGGGGCCTTCTGCGGCGTCCCCACACACTCCCAGCCTCTCTGTGGCGCTCCCTGACATGACACATTTCTCCTTTTCCCTCTGTGCTTGTGTGTGTGTATGTGTGTGTGTGTGTGTGTGTGTGTGTGTGCACAGTGGAGTGTATATAATGGCAGTAATGACGCATGCAGCCTGTGGCTCAGTGGATGTTGTTGTGTTGGTGTCCCACGGGCAACCAGGACTAGAACTCACAACCTCATAGACCTCACAGAGTTACCGGACAAGACAATTAGGCCACTGAGTTAAAAACCTAAGTCATGGAGGAGCTAATCATGCTCTTGTCCTGACTCCCAGGGGTTTCACACGGCAGCACTTTCACATCTATTACATTACACCTGCATGGGTTATGTGTTAGAACCTGGCTATCTGCTTTGTGTGTGGATAGATTGCATGATGGCTACTGGACTTAAATTTGTTTTCTCTGCTCCTTTAATAAATTTGTAGGGTATGCTTGTGTGGTAATCAGGTAAATGCCCTGAGCTGGTCTGGCACCATGCTCAGGAGCGTATCCTGAACCGGTCTCTCGATTCCTCCCAACATAAAGGAAAGCAGCGGCTGAAGGGTTTAGTGTGCGTATCCACGTGATACGGAATGAGACGTGCTCGTTGTTGCGGTTCTCCTGTTACCGCGGCTTCTCTCTGAAAAAGTGCCGCTCGGAGCCTGAGATGCGCTCACGCCGCTCTGAAATGATCCCACTCTTCCAGAAGGCCTCTGTGGTTGTTGACTACCGGATAATTGTTTAATCTTTCGCTGGCATCCTGGCAAGCGGCTGTCAGCCGCAGGTGCTGTTCTCTCTCCAGCTGGGACAGGGGCGGGCGTGTGGGGGGGTGATTGAGTTACAGAGAGAGGATATCAGAGTTAACTGGGCTAGAGCGGGGTTTACAGACCTCAGACAGCTGAAATGACAGAAACCCTTGTTTCTTTGTTTGGTGCTTGCTGGGAAAGAACTTAAAGCTGCCAGCGTCTGTCATGGAAACAGGAGAGGAAAGCTGAACTTGTCAAGGTTTTATGGTTTACTGCCATGTCTGTCAAGAAGGCAAGTCCGTACAGCCCCAGCAGAGCTAATCCTCCTGCCTGTTGTTTGGTATTATTGGCCAGATTTTAATGTTTTTACTGCACCTCGATATTACTAAACATGTAAAGTAGTAAAAATTAAAGGGTAACAGAAGACCGAAAACATTCTGCTTATGTTAGATAAACGTTAAAGCAACAGTTTCTGCAGGCCTCTTTGATAAAATGTTAAATGTTGGGGCAGGGTGGGGGGGTACAGAACGTTCCACTTCACAAGTGCAGAAGGTCTCCAAGACGACGGAACATTGAAAGGCGTGATGAGCGCCGCCGCGCCTTTCCTCTGGGCGCCTCTGAGGTCCCGGAGCAGTACGGCACTGTGGCCACCCAATTCTTACCACATAAAGGACGCCCTGCTTAATTTGCAGATATAGCCTGACACAATCAGCACTGGACACTACCTTGGAAACACCTCTGTGATACTGAGGCTTTCTGTCTTTAAAAATATCCCGCCAACAGCCTCCTGGGTTCGTTATCACTAAGGACCCAAACATACGTCCCCTTGTAGCCTAAACAGCCCTGTGTCATCATGACCTAATCATGCCAAAGCTTGGTTTCTTATGTATTACAAAACCACATGTGTAACTGAACCTGGAAGGGATATGTGTGGTCCTACACTGTTTCAGGCATCCTGATGCAGAGATGTACCCTATATCTGGATTCTTACAAGCACGCTATTTATGTCTGCGGTTTTGCTACTGCGCTGTTTGTCTGCGTTCAGTACCAAGTATTACAGAGTCAGCAGCATCGTGGAGCTGACTCAGGGTTATACCGTTAAGGAAAAAACACATCAAGCAAATGAAGACAGGTGGTGCCGCCTCACCAGTGCCGAGCATCAGAGACAGGGCGGGTGCCGGTCCTGTCCGTCCAAATCCGCCCGATTTTCTGACTCGTGAGGACAGCTTAGCTATTGGCAGTTCCAGTCCCACCCAGCGCTGATAGAAATCCTGCGGAGTGAGAAGGCCCAGAAACAGCAGTTAACAGGAGTATAAACACTCAGCTCTGCTTCTCGAGTAACGGTGTCTGTGTTCAGGATAACAAAGCTGTACACATGACCTCACGTCACAGCTGGGAAGCGGCGCATGACAGACAGTCCTCTCGCAGGGTGTCTACAGGCGGACGGACCGTTCTGGCTGCGAGGCTCCGCCAAACCATGTAACAGCAACAAACACCACAGCTTGAAGAAAGAAGAAAAGGGCCCGACCGTATTCTCCGCTTTAAAATTACACGTGCACAGTTTTAAGTTTTGCAATCTTAATTCACAGAGTGAAGACAGTGTTGTGTAGTTATGCCCACTGCCTTGGATACATGTATAATAAAGTCACGCTTGCACTGAGTATGTGTACCATGTAAAAATATCACGGGCCCGCTGGATACATATATAGTTATGCCCAAAAGAAAGCCATCACACTCAATGCAGATTTTGCATAGCGTGAACGTGCTGCAATGTTCTGTGCTGGTGGTCACTTTAAGTGTTATGCTGACAGTTCTGTGATTGCCCAGGATACCAGCTGCAGACGCTGTGCCCCTCCGTGGGCCGCACAGGGACGTGGAGAGAGCGAGGCCTGCCAGCTTGATGCCCTTGATCAAGGGTCATTTAGTGCCAAAGGGCACAAAACACATGCATTTTCCTCTCGTGCCAAAGGATACGACGGGCCTTTTCTCTCTGACAAAAGATGAAAGTGCAGCCGTGGCCTTCAGCTTTCCTTTTTAGTCACCATGCCATAGGCTTCAGCATCACTGTCTATGGCCTTTAGCCTTCCTGGTTTTAGTCACCATGCCACAGGCTTCAGCATCACTGACTGTGATCTTCAGTCTTCCTCATTTAAATTTAAATGTTTTGTTATCTTTTTCACACAATTTACACTTTTTGCCTTATTCTGTCATCTTCTTGCCTGAATTCAGCAAATCAGGGAAGCCTGCTGAAAGGGGAGAAGAAACTGAAAACGTTCTCTTTTTTCCATAATGTCTCATCTTGAGTGTTTTTAAAATTTTTTTTTTCTTCCCTAATGCCCCGTGTAGCCTTGGGCTGGTCCCTATCCCACGCTGGGCCTCTTGACTCATCAGCCCAAATTCATGGACAGTCGCATCCACACAAACAAGGAGCCTCCGTGAGACCAGGGAACTCTCCAGAAACACAATATGTAATATAATACAGGAACTTTCCCAGCAGCGTAGACAGGGAGCAGGGTGGGGCGGGGGAGGTAGGCGTGATATCACTCGTCCGCTACACATTTTCTCGTTGTAGTTTCTTTGTTCTTGGACGCACAGACTCCGTTTCCACTTCAACTTTTCCCAAAGAGGACTCTTTTCTTTCCTGCCCAGAAAAAGGTGCACTGTGACATGAGCCAAGACAAACACTTGGAGCCGGCGTTGACCACAATTTGGCCTAGCCGCTGCACCCGGGCCAAGGGGCAGCCCGCGGTGCGCTGAGGACAATCATCGCTGCTGGCCTTGTTGTTGCCGCTATCCCAAGATATTTGGATCGTATCAGCAGAATTTATTACACTGCGTGTGTGCCTTCCGTCGACCGGCGTGCCTGTGATTTACTGAATCGTACAAACAAAGCTGTTTGGCGCTAGCCTTGTCTGGGAGGTAGAGCTTCATTTGACTTTCATACCCGCAACGCTGCCCAATCGTCTGAGGTCACCGGCTTCCTCACTTTTCTAACATCACATTTATTCAAATTTATTACAATGTGGTTTCAGAGCAGACGGTTTTACATGTTCTGCCTCATACTCATGACCGGCGGTGGGAACACGTCCCTTTCAATAAGCCTGAATCAAGCTTGTGCATTAATGCACGGTTTTAACACTTCCCGTTCCATCACGAGACAGAGACCGACCCTCTGGAACAATTTAGGCTTTGGGGATTGCATGCAAACCCTTCCTAGTACAGTAGATGGCAGCAGAGTTTCATTCTGAGATACATGTTTCGGACCTTAGATGATTAATATTCTCAGCGGTAACAAATTGCTGAGAAGTAATCAAACGTTTGTCTGCTTGCACTGCTGGTTGTGGGGTTAGATCTCTGTCCATCTTCTCAGATGGCTCATACATGTGCTCGACTAATGAACGGCTGCTAAGACTCCTTTTCTCAGGCGAAATTAATAGGAAATCAGATGATTAGAGCGAACGGGTGAGGAGGGTGGTCCGCGCCAAGCTATGCGCTCACGCTGTTCATGTGTACTCTAGAGGTGGAAACCTTTGTTCAGAACGTCAGATCCTTCACTTTGCTGGAACTGTCGGTTCTTTATTGTTTCTCAACGCTCAATTTCTTTTAAAAATTGTGTTTATTTTTCTGTCTGGGCCGTAATCTAAAATTAAAATGGATTTGGTCCGAGTTGCTCCCCTCTCTCTCCCGGTCCTGTTTCGCATGGAAATTTACAGCAGACCGGTCTCCTGCTCACTGTAATGGAAACCCCGTCCAAGTGTAAGATTTCTCTCCTCCTGTTGTTTTCTCTCAGAGAACAAGAAAAAAGAGAGGCCTAAAGAAAGCGCCCCTGCCCTCTGAGAGCGAAAACACGGTGATCGCAAACAGGACCTCGGCCTACGCGGCAGGGCGGCCTCCGACGACTGCCGGATTATGTATTAATTAAAATCACATCTACACCGTTCCCCAAACAGGTTGTCAGGCTGTGGGCCAACCTGCTCCACATTGGGGCTATTACAAGTGGGCCCCCCAGAAGCCTTCCAAGGGATTGTTTTAAGTGGCCTGTGTTGCAAATGGAAACTCCCACAGTAAATTACACAAGCAGTGATGCCATACTGTACAAGCCCTGTGTTCAGACGATTGGTGACTCATGGAGTCCTTCTCCGGACCGCTTCTGGGAGGGCCCAAGACAAGTGTTATCAACACCTGGGTGGGGTCTGTTTTAGCTCCGGGCTGTCCGTTTGTCTGGGGTCCAGCCTGGGTGGAGGGCGTGGGGTCTGAGCTGTTTGGTGAACCCTCTTCAGGTTCACACACAAACACAGACACACATGCAGTCAGACCACTGTGGTATAATTGACACAGTGTTCGGGTCAACAGTTTGATTAGTTGTCTGAGGAGAGGCTGTGGGTGATCTTTTTGTCTGCCAACTTTGGGCAGTGTGGATAGCGGCTGCATGGCTTTTAACCACTACAGAGCTGCCTCTGTTACTTCAGCACACACGCTCGCACGCACGCACGCACGCACGCACGCACACACCCACAACCCCAAATCCTGTCTATTAGAGACCCTGAGGCTGAACAGCAGGGTCCACCTCAGCCTCCAGAGTCCAGACCTTGATGCAGCTTTCCTCTCTTACACATGGGTCTGGGTTCACGTTGGGCAGAGCCATGCCAAACTGATTTCGGCCTAAGACCTGGTTCAGTCCCAAAAAGATGGTCCCCTGCTCATCGTCTCAGATGAGAAGGAGCAAAAGTGTCGATCTGGCTACAGCAGAGGGGGGGGAAGCTGAACGCATTTCAGCAATGCTTACTTTGGCTCTGTCCGCATCCTTTCAGTACTGCACATGCTGTGCATGAATCAGGGCCTTCCTGCAGTTCTCGAAGTGAGCCCTTTTCTCATCCACAATGCCGTGTGGGAACGACAGCACAGAACAGGTCTTTTCAACAGCTCTCGAGCGACACAAACCCCGCCAATATCCTAGAAAACCTTTGCTGAGGTTTCGAGCGCCGTGTGCTGCAGTTAACTCATATAAATTTCATGCCTCGGAAAACACTACACCAATGAACCTGGCCGCTCGTCGTTTTAAAATCTTCTGATGGATGCTGTGCCTGACCTTAGAGCTGAGAGGTTTGGGTCGCCTAACACCCATCGTTATACAACGCACACAATGTCGTATTCTGTCATCCCCAAATATAAGAAAGAGCCTTAAGTAAAGTGCATTTACTTTTCTGCTAATGGGTGTTATTTGCATTACCTGTTAAAGCGTGGGCACAATAAGATTAGGGTTTATCTAAGGTGTGGCTGATTTACAAGCCTATTACAGTCACATCTGGAATCCTGTGATAACATGCCCAGTCTACAAAGGTCGCTTTATGCCATGGTATTGTACTGCTGTGAAGGTTCTGCCAAGACTTGAGTCCGGGAACACACAAGTAGTGTGCAGAAAGTCTGTACATAAATATACTTGCACCAAATACTGGCTTGACACGAAGTAGTCTAAAAACTTTACATTTCATCCGAACACTATATGATATGAATTATAACAACCTATTTGTTATTACAAATGCAAACATTTTAATGAAAATGACAGGTTACTGTGGCTTTTGTAACTTGTGCTGTAGTATCAAACTGTAACCACAGGGAGCGCCATAACACCATAACAAATGTGTGAAGCACTCTCTTCCTTTATCTAATAAGCAGACAGTGTGATAATGTTTGCCTGGCAGCAAAGCATTTCATTTGGTTGAATGAATCTCACTGGGCCTTTTTGGTCAATCTTAGCCTTGAGACGGAGCGTCTTGAAGATACCAGAAAAACTATGCGTACCTGCCAACGGAAATGCAAGCAATTCCAGCATGTGTTATAAGAGAAGCAAAGAGAGACAGAAAAGTTACACTGCAGAGAGCACTTAAGAACTCGAGAGAAATGGAGAGCACAAAAATTGCTGATACCTTCACCCCTTGTCCCTTCAACTCTCTGATCTATTAGAGGGGTTATTTCATATTCTCTTTCTGGGACCATTTCAGCTGTGTGTGTGTGTGTGTGTGTGTGTGTGTGTGGGGGTTGTTAAGACTGGCCCAACCATACTGATGTCAGTGTATGTGTGTGAGGTCACTGTGAGGTAATGTACCTGTCAGCAGCATCAGACGTGGTGAGGCTGCATGTTCCTTTGCATGCAGCTTCCTCAGTGAGTGATGGGTCAATCCTTCACTGATGTCCTGTCTTTCCCTGCACTGTCTCTCATACAGCAAGCCCAGGAGACCCTGTAGTTTACCTGTCAGTTGCACAGACCATGTGGGCGGTACCTAACAAAACCAATCCTGTCCCGCTCCCTCACAGGTGAGCAGCCCGGTTCATGATCAGCAAAGGTCCATAGTGAAGTCAGAGGAACTCGCATACGGGCTCAAGTGAGAGGTCGACCCCCCGGTCTCATGGGGCAGTACCAGGAGCCCAAACTCCACCAGAAGGACAGGTGCACAGCCTGGTCACACATGGACCGCAGGCCCAACACCCCATGGCTGCTGCATCTCATTATCAGTGTTCGTAATGATGTCCAGTGCCTGTTAGTTATTTGGAATGCTGCTTTTCTGTTTGAACCAGGCCTTTCAAAAACAAAGAATGTTTATGGCATTGGTTAGCGTGCTCTCAAACAGAAAGCAATCTGCAAAAGTATAGTGGGTAAATTAGCTCAGTAAGAGCTAGAATATAACAAAGGCTCGAATGTGGGGAAAACATGTCGAAGGAGGCATGTTCCCTTTACAAGAGAATGCCCACAGGAAGGAACGCAAGAGAGATTTTTCAAAGCAAAAATTTCCAAACCCAGAACATACCGTAAAATCCTATCTTTGAATCCAGAACACAAGTGCCACATGCACACAAATGCCCTCCATTGTTGAACTCCAAATCCAAAGAATTACTCGGAATTCCGGAGAGCGAGCCCGTACCCTCAAAAATGCTCAGGGTATAATTTATAATGACAAATATGCAATTACCTGCAAGTGTGAAATTCCTGAAGTGATTATCCCAGACCTTTGATTGACATGCATGCCAGTGGGTTTGGGCTGCGTTTTTCTGTTTTTCTTTCTTTCTTTCTTTTTTTTTTTTAAATGGGCACTCTTTTTCCGAGCTGCATGTTTGTGCAGAAAACCAAGCATGTGATTGTAGGCTATCAGACTCCAGCTGACATGTGGCTCTGCGGACCAAAGTTCTCCCAGATCTCCTGGTATAATGTCACCCCGTGCAAAAGGGGTGTTGTCAGTGTGTCCCCAAAATACGCCACCCCTCAGCCACCATCAGCAATCCCAGATGTGAGAGGAATGCCCCTTAATGCCCCAGAGTGTCCTCTCTGTCTGGCCTGGCTAACATTAACGAGCCGAGACCGTCTCTGGGTGTTAAACTCAGACATGCTTACATGGCAACATTGAGTAATTCTTTTTATATGAAAAAATACTGAATGTGTATGATTATCAGGAAAAAAAATGCAGAACAAAAACAACAGGGTGCACAAGTTTCACTCTTTTGGATGTAAGGTCAAGGAAAGCCATGTCAACTGTTGCCATGCCAGTCTGTTCGCTGTTCTTAATTAAAACATATAACCTCATGCTGGATTTGCATTGTTTTACATTCATGCTCGCTGTCCGCTTTGGTGGAGAGGAACTTTCCTGAGCTGTGGAGGCACACCGATGGGGAGAGCTTGGGGCAGATTTAGACCCCATTATACCCCATTACCACTGGAGGCTTATAGCTCTGAGCAGCGGTGACTGGGGACAAAGGGGCAGATGTTTGGTTTGGTGAATAAAGGCAAGGGGGGCAGGGAAAATTTGTACAGAAACATCCTCAAAACCTGCATCTCATATTCCTATAATATGTATAACATATTCCCACCCTCACCCTATCTTCTTGAGCTCATTAACCGTACATAGGTTACAAGTTCTACTATGTCACTTTTTTTTTTTTACCCTGAATTGCAGGGTAACGCAACCATTTTTTATACCCATTAGTTGGCAGAAAGTTTTGTAATGCTGGTCATTGCATGGCCTTCAGCAAACATCTGGCCAGAGGTCTTATTAGACCAGCTGTCTGTGCTTGACCACGCAAGGTATTCTGCCAGTTTGGAGCAGGCAGCGATTTATGAAAAACAGGTCTATGCAAACGGCTCTCCGTGCCCCACTGCGTAACCCTCAGCTTGGGTCCAGTCGTGCTCTTTTTCAGCACCTGTTGCCCCAGCGACATGGTAGACACCATGAATGCTGACACGCCGTCTCGCTGCCAAGTCTACGGTTTCTAAGGAAGCCTTTGAAAAACTACAACCATTTGATTCTAATTGTAGATATTAAAAAATAGAGCAGGCCATGCTACAACACAAATTAAAACAGACGACTGGTATAATTTAAAGAATATGACTTACACTTCAAAACGGAGATAACAGCATCTGCTTCACATAGAATGTAATATAAATCCACAACAGTTAAAATCCCCGAAACATACGGATTAAAAAAAGTAAATAAAATGAACACAAGACATGATGTAATGCTAGCTGGTAACTGGACCAAGACAAAGCAATTACTTCATCAAGACAGCATCAGTGATAATGTGTATAACAAAAGAAAGTAGAGAAATGTACACAACTTGTGCGCACACAGCAGACACAAAGAACAGAAGTACTGGGAGGTTTGTGAAGCCGTGAAAACACTGCTGTTTCATTGCCTAGCCAGAAGGTGTCTATGTCATATTTCTCCTTACCATCCCTTCCATTGCTTCAGTCAGGGAGTGGTCCTGCTCGTTTCCATGCCAACAAGCAGGCAGTTTACCTCTCTCTGACCACACCCTGCCCCTCACCCCCAAACTGGCACTTCAGCGCTGTCAGATCATGCCTCCAAATGGGCAGTTTACCACCATCGAATTATGGAAATTCCATTAGTCTGGACCACTTTCATGTCAGCTTCTGCTTTGAACTTGACTGCTTGTGCTCAGAGCCCACAAATTGTTCCTAAGGAGCCTCCTGCCTGTGCTGAAGGCCAGGGCAACTGCCCGAAATACGATGGAAAAGAACATTGTAACGTTCAAAGGAAAGCATTCATTAAAACGTCTCAGTCGTTCAGCTCTACACACAAGTAAATCATCACGGTTTTCATTGCGCCTACAATTTCGTTACATTTGTCCACACGTACGTTAGGCTTTCTCGCAAGGAGAAAGTAAACTTGTTCCTCCCCATGCTGTCTTCTTAGTTACGTGCTTTGCTTTGGTACCTGAACACTAAGTGTTAAGGATGATGTCAACCATGGTAGTCCTAATTACGTAATTAATTTGCTTTAAAACAATGGTTGTGAATTCTACCTTTTAGGTTTCTTGCTTCAAGTGACACTGAAGGCACTGGTATTTGGAATTCTTTTCCAAAGCTTCTGTTCAGTTTAGCAGCAACCAACCAACGGTAGAGTAGGTTGGTGAGGGAGACCAGGAATTTTTTAGCATAGCAGAGAGAATTTCTATCAAAAATTTTCACATCTGCTCAGTCTGTCATTTTAAAGGAGCTACAGACAGTATGTTACTAAGAGACGGGCCTTAACAACTATTCTGTATATAATTCTGTATAGTAAATACTGTATACCCATTTCTCCCTTACACAAGTGCAAACTGGGCACTCTGTAGATGCATTATGGTTGACATGCAGTGTGCCCAGTATGCAGCCAGAATGAGTTTCTTTGCAGGGAAAAGGCTTTCAAACATTTAGACGTGATAGGGCACTTACACACTCTTGACTTCCTGAGGTTACGGTAATACCTTTCTTTGAGGTTCCCCTGCAACAACAGTGATGGTTCTGCCCCAGTTGTAAAGGTACAGTGTAGAAAGGTGGTCTGCCAATATTTTGGAGTGTTTGTTTAGAGTTTAAGTGCAAAAGGAAAACAGCAGCTACACAAACGAGATGTGTAAACCATTATGTATTCACCCCCCCACCCACTCACCCCTTTGCTTGGCCAGTGCTCCTGTTCCCAGTCAGTCTTGTGGCTTATGGCTTCCCCCAGTCCCAGAACTGGACAAGTTCCAGAGCAGCTTAGGCTGAAGCCAAAGATGGGACTTCCAGCATCGGCCAGTTGGAGAAGGTCTCCCGGGTTAAAAATGCGCTCAGAACCTCGGTGGAGTTCAGACACCATCTCATGTTTGTTTTTTGATCTTCTGAAGTTCTCAGGAACCCGTGGAGGTGAAAACACAAGGAATTATGAGAACATATAAACCGGTTAAAACTATAAAAAAGAAACATTGAAAAGAATAGTTTGGTCTGATAATGTTGACCCTGAAAACTGAAATAGCATACTGCTTAAAGGTACTTATAAATAAGTGTATCCATCTGATGTTTGGTTAGCCTAAAACTGCCTCTTTCATTTATGCTTTAGAGTACGGCAGCCCTGGACTCTGGTTAAAGCTTTTTTTTTTGTCAACTGATAGTGAAAAAAGCACTTTAGTAAAGTCACATAGAATTTACTCTGGCTTACTAATTGGCTTCCATAAACGTGGTAACCATAGTTGTTGCTTATTTAAATTTTTTCCAAATAGTCTTGGAGAGAGGTACCATAGTAAAATCTGGGCTGTAATAAAAAGCACATTATCCACAGAAACTGCTGTCATATTTTCTGCTACTTATATGTTTCAAAGGACAGGAGTGTAAAACACGGGGGGAGGCAGAGTTTCAGAGAGGACAGATTCGCTCCAACATTCAAAGGCTTCAAAGGCAAATTTATACATTTGGTCACATTGCAGAGCTGTGCCCCCCCCCCCCCAATACAGAGTTGTCACCACAACATCAAAACGTCTCCTACGCCCTTGGACAGAAGAAAAGAACAGAATGTAGTAGTTTTGCATTTCTATTTTCAGTGAAAAATAATTCCAGAGAAATCCTAATTAGTCCTCCGTCCTTTCAGTTCTTTTTGCGAGGCTCGTTTATGTAGACAGACGTCGCTCACATGTTGAAGTTATTGAATAGCGACTGATTTAAAGACTTCCTGAGGTCACAGTTTCACCGTGCACGATAAATTCAGTGTGCGCTGAAGTCGCTGGCACAGAGTTATCACTTCTTACAAGGCCGATGTCTCTGGTATGGTGGAATACAGTCACAAAACATTTAAAATTTTACATTAAAACCATGACACAATAAGCCCTGGTTTAAAATCAGCTTAAAATTTCTATTCCGGTTCATGTTATGGGGAGAAATAAAAAAACAAACACATAAATTCGAAACTGTGACAGTCATGACCCGTGGAGCCGTGCATATGGGCTACATTAAGATGTATGATTTGATGGGTTTCAAATTGTCACCTCAATCAGGCAATACTACAAGCTTCTCTTCCATGACTTTTTAATAGATATTGTTTATTTTTATCGTATTTTTGCTATTATTAAATCCTGGTTCGCAACCACACACACGTTTGTGGAGTCCCATTTCCCACACTTCACCACGCAATATCACAGCTGGGATTTTACGATACCATCTGCAGCAGCTGGTTCAAGGGTACAACAGAAACATACCACTGCAGACCCAAAGGCAGAGCCCTTAAAGCTCAGCATCCAAACTTCGTGTCCCCCAAGCTGATTTATCGGGGCCTGCAATTTTATATTGTAATAATTTGACTTTATTATTTTGGTTTTGACAATTTGTTTTCCTGCAGGACACCATGAACTTTGGAAACCAGGATCGATGCTCGCTCCAAGCCCTTGTTAGCTAACTCACGGGGAGTGCATTTGCACAGCCTGTTTCCTCCCTGGGGGGTGGGGGCCACAGAGAGGTGGGGCTTTACATAAGTTATTCAACAGAGCACACAAACACATTTCTCAACGGTTGCATAGACTCAGCTTTCGGAGTGACAGGAGCCTGTTTAACTTGGCCTTCGGCTTTTGCAGGTGATATTGTGAGTGGGGGGGGGGGGGGTGGGGGAGAGAGGGACCTCACAAATTAATGATCACGCACCGTGTCGAACACAAGCGAACATGGAAACCGATCTCCTTTCTGCAAAGAGTTTAACTCTAGGCCGTATTCTTGGGAACCGTATACTGGAATATTTTCCACCTTAAAATATTCCCTCTACCTTGAAATACCAAAAAATAAAAAAAAAGAAACCAGAAAGGATCTCACGATACGAAAAGACTTGTGTTTATTTAATCTTTGAGTATTCCAGGGAAAGAGATCCGTCAGCGCGCCAGGCAAATGTAAGCCGACTTTTACATCTGTAACAATAATGCAGGGAGTCCTGTAAGAGGGGTCGGGGCTGGGGGGTGAGCTTCTGCATTCTGCTGGGATAATGGCGCCCCCTTCGTCATCACTGTGCAACCCCTTACTTAATTTACACCTTTCATGTGCCATAACAAAAGTCTTTTTTTAATTGGTAAAAGCTCCTTTTTTCCAGTTTTTGGTTTTCCAGGTGAAACCTAGCCAGGATGTCAAAGCTTTTTGCTTACCAAGGCACCGGATTCAAAACTGTGCACCTCGATGGTTGTGGGCTGACAAACCCACCTGAATGAATTAATCCTTTTCTTTGTTGGGCTCCTGTAGATAAATCTTTAGAAATTTTGAGGAATGTTCCTTCTGTTTCAGGGACCCATTCAAACACATTTTTACGTATCAGCTACCTTTCTCGAATTAAACTAGCACACGCATTATGAAGCGGTCAACGAATTAAATTTATCTTGAGGTAAAAACGAGGTCGCTGAAGGTCAACATGTTTCCCTGGGGACAGCAAACAGAGTAGACTCGCTATTGCAATGAAATGTCAGAAACGGCAAAGTCACTCATGGGACGTCACGCCAAGGACTTTCATTGTCATGGCGACTCGCCTGGCTTTTCTTGGTGTCCACCATCCTGCAACATGACCCACAAACCTGAGGCCACAAGCACAAACCATCACTGAGGGCCTTGGGCATGGACACCAAGCTTCAGTCAACAACATCCCATGCCTGGCCGGTTATGAAACAGATTTTATATATCACCTCGGGGCTAAAAAACAAACTTAATTGCTTCAGTAATTAAAGCAATCGACAAGGTTAAGGGAAGGTGAAAATACCATGCATCAATTAATGAGCGCAGTTTGATATGAGTGAGAAAATGTTAGTAAATAGAATATCCATACAGCTGCACTGCCCACATGTGTGTGAAAATTCCTGTTAATCCTTCACCATCTACACAACTTTCTACAATCTCTCTTGCTCTCCAAAGACACAAGGGATCTAGAAGCTGGGGGAAAGGGTGTGTGTGTGTGTGTGGGGGGAGGTTGTTAAGACCCAACCATGCTGATGCCAAACGTCACCGACCCAGCACTTCCAGGTGAGAGGGGCAGGGTTGCACCATGCTGTTTCAGAGTAGACTCTGGAGGTCAGGATTGTGAGAAAACTTGAAGTTAAAGGAGGAAGAAAAAGAAATATACATGCGCCGTCAGTCAAATGAGGACAAGCTGTTCTGGTTCCACTCCCTGGACGCTGCGCTGGCGAGCTGCGGTCTGCGCTTTTACTCAGCTCTGCCGTGCACGTGTCCATCGGGGGAAGCAAAACAAAGTCCGCGTCGACTGGGGAGCGCTAACGAAGCCCAATTAGAGAGGAACGGCTCGTTCTCCGCGCGCGGCACCTTGGCCCTTGGGGGACTGACTCCACGCTCCACCGTGAGGCCCGCTGGAGGTTCCGCGCTGTCGCGGCTGAAGATCTCCCCACGTACAAGTTGTTTTCAAGTGGTCCGTGGCCCTCTTTGTCTAACGCGACATGACAGAAGCAAAACGCTGGAATTTGAACCTTTCTGTGGCTAAACATCTTCATGAAATTTCTGATGTTTTCAGGTTCTATATGTGTATTTTTTTTTCTTAAAATCACATAAACTAAAGGGGTAAAAAAGCTGTATGTGTGCCGAATCTCCTCAGCCAGCCTCCTTATACATCGTTCTTCCAGCCGCGTCTGTAAAACCTGTTAAAGGTACACGAGACTGCAGATCCGCGACCGCAACAAAAATATGCACACGAATAACCCATTAACAGCCTACCATCCTGAGTCCACGCAGACACTGTCTGTTTGTCACAGTAGATTACTTCAAATATGACATATCGAAGGCGTTTCCTTCGATGAATGAAGCGGAACTCTTCAGTGTTTAGGATCCACCAGTCTACCCTTAAACTCATGTGCACATATCATATGAACTAAATGAGGGTCCTACTATAAAATGCCACCTGGTTTTCTCGTTAAGATCACCATTTAATATGATCTTGGTTTTACTCATTTTCGTATGCACCAGTGTCCCCGTTGTGCTATTAAATGATTCAATAACTAATATTTAATGTAATATCAGTACTGTCTGGTATTCTACTTGGAAAGAACAATCCGTAAAACTTTGTGCCATTTAAAAGGGCGGAATATTTTGGTACCCATAAAAATCGCACCTTGTAAAAAAATGGTTGTAAGAATTATTCAAGGAAACAATTATTTTATAGCTGAATGTTAGGTATTGCGTTGTCTCAATAAGCTCTGTAATAGTTAGCATACTTGGAATGTCCTTGGTAGGTCGTACACCATTTAGTTTTCACAACCTACTATTAAATTGAACTGTGGTGGGTGTGTTTCATAGTAAGAGGATCTGTTTTATTGCCTGACATTAAGTATGTGAAATTTAAATCTCCTGCTTTTGTGGAAGATCTTAATTCCATACTAAGCTACACTAAACAAAGGCAGACCATATATCAGTCTGAGTTTTTAGAGGCAGAGATTTTTAAAATAATTTAAAAGTTATTATCACATTTCATGCCTGGAACTCTAAAGTGCTATTTTGCTTTTAGGTCGGCACCGGTCCTTACAGGTTACCAACACTGTGGTAGTGGTTAGTGTAATGGGATGACCCTGTTGGGCCTCAAACCCACACAGCCACAGCCCTCTCAGAGTTACCAGACAAGAGGATTAAGCCCACTGAGTTAAAGATCTGAATCCTTGACTTGGGGGACTACTCACTCTTGTCCTGAGACTTGGGGGTTTCTATGGTAGTGGAGTTTGTAACCCCACCACATCCAGTACTCATCTTTGACTCCACTCAGACATCACTACCCAGAAATCCACAGCAGAAAATGTTCTTCTGCTGCTCAGGACCATAGAGTCACTCCTCTGCTCTTCAGGGCCATGGAAGAGCATTGCTTCTTCATACAAGCACATTTCACTGTGTCACCATCACGTTTCAGCGATTGTGTTGCATCTGTAGCAAAACCCTGATATCTGACTACTATACTCACTACCTGTGTGACAGTTTCAGGTTAATAAAAAGACCTGTAATACACAAATTTTATGAGGAGTAAATTTAAATGCAAGCTTATTTTTTTTCTTAAGGAACACATGGCCCTAAGATGGAGCAGAATGCTTAATAAGAAAGCTCTCATACGTTTGCTTTACCAAGTTCTCGACGTCAGCCAATAGCTGAAGGGCTTCAGATTTTGTTATACAGAGCAGGAAAGACACAAGCCTCACTCACCTTAATCGTTTTCTCGAACCCTTTCCTTTCTTTCGGCAGTACGTACGTACGGCACGTCTTCAGAACAATAAACAGCAAATAAAGCAGGCCTTGTTTTGCGTTCAAATTGCGTGAGCCAGTTGTTTTTCCTTATTGCCCTGGGCTGACTCATGAGCTCTTCTGGTGATGACTCACAAGTTTGAGATGGGGAGGGCAGAGATTAATGACCTGCGCGGGTCTGTCGGGGCTGTGAGAAATCCCTGGATGGGGCCGAGCTGCAGGTGAAACTGACCGCAGTGAGTCCTGGGGATTGACGCTCTGCGTGGCCTAACACCGAGGGAGTCCTTAACAGCAGACGTAAAAACCTTTATTTCATCCCCACTGACAGCGAAGATCAACTCAAACCTGTGGGTAGTCAGTGGAACCCAGGCGAGCCCCATTTGTTAGCAAGAACTCTCAGTAACGACTTTTAAATATTCCAACCCGGGCCTCTTGCGGCCGTAACAGATGGTCGCCGAGCTTTCTCGTCCCCGCTGCACGTGTTCGTTCGTTATCCTCCCCTCTGCGCCTTCGTCGCCACCTCTCCGTCGCAAAGAAAAGCGTTTCGGGGGCCCCTGAGATGTTGCGCAATTAAACATGATAGATTTTTGTCTTTTTTATTATGTGTGACTAACCAGAAGTAGCGCAAGAGGTCGGGGTTAAGTAGAGCCGCTGAAACTCTGCCCAAACATGCTGTAATTTATGCCCAGCTGAGGTTCACGGTGATTTAAATAACGAAGGAAGCCTTTCCACTGTTTAGCACGCCTGGTATTGTTCGGACTCATCCGTTTATAGAAGGCCAACGTGTATTACACAGCAAGTATCCCTCTGGTCCGTATCTGACCTAAAGCACATGTTCTACTTTTGTACATTCTACTGGTCTGAATTTCAAGACTAGGGGAAACCAAGGCATTCAAATAAAAGAAACAGCTGAACCATGTTTCAGGATTCTTAGAAAATGTTTTATGCTTTACAACCTGGAACTGAAGGACATAACAGGTATTAAATACTCATGGCTTGTTTAGCACACACACACACACACACACACACACACACACACACGCACACACATGCATATTTTGGTGCATTGACCTTGATGCAGAAATTCCACAGGGAGATCACACAGTGAAGTTCTCAGGTTCACAGATGGCGAATTCAGCTGTAAGGTAACGGCAGTGTACGCCCACACGCTCCTGATGTGGTGAATTCAGCTGTAAGGTAACGGCGGTGTACGCCCACACGCTCCTGATGTGGTGAATTCAGCTGTAAGGTAACAGCGGTGTATGCCCACACGCTCCTGATGTGGTGAGTTCAGCTGTAAGGTAACAGCGGTGTACGCCCACACGCTCCTGATGTGGTGAATTCAGCTGTAAGGTAACAGCGGTGTATGCCCACACGCTCCTGA
>JABJVR010048569.1:33178-61895 GCA_025773905.1 Chitala chitala
TTCCAGTATCCCATTATGGTAATACTCAGCTATTACTCTGGTCCTGATTCCATGTGTCTTGTTTCCATTCCAGTATCACATTATGGTAATACTCAGCTATTACTCTGGTCCTGATTCCATGTGTCTTGTTTCCATTCCAGTATCCCATTATGGTAATACTCAGCTATTACTCTGGTCCTGATTCCATGTGTGTTGTTTCCATTGTGTTGACTATTGAAAACGTTGATCCAGGAACTGCTGCTTTCACCACATGGACTTTCTGGTTTAAACATCCCTCTTTGTTTCAAAAACAGGACACCCCTCCTCACTGTATGCTACCAGTCTCGGAACTGATAAGCATGTTGCACAAAGCAGGTGTCCTCAGACCTGTGCCTAATATTATCTTACTATCTGGTATCACTGATGTGGTGTTGTACCATTATATACAAGGTTGCCCCTTAAATTCAACCACAGATGCACTCCCAAGTAACTATGGGAACTATGATAATTATGAGAATTGGACGATCAGAAGCTTCCCAAAGCCATTACACCAGTTTCTGGAATCTTCCACTCTGTTTACAGTCAACATGACATACATAAACTTTTGACTGAAAACCAATCTGATGTAGTAAATTAAAGGTGAAATAAATCTGTCTTGTAGCTATTATTTTGAAAAATACCTGTTATGGAAATAAAAAGCAGATACTCTACTTATACAAGGGAAAATTATGGTAATGTGAAACATGCGGAGTTGTGAAAAACTGAGTTTGAAAGGCTTTTGCCCAGATCTATGTAAAATTTTGATTGGAAGTGTACAACAAATTCTAAAGGCCTTTAAGCCAAAACATTCAGTGTAATAATACCGGATTTTTAGGCATAAAGTTATTGGGATGACTTCTTCAAATGGCATCTTGCTTGGAAAAAGGCAATACTTTGATCCTATAATCACAAAAGTCATAAAATAAAAAGTCATCTTTATCAATTTATGACTGTCCAGAAACTAATGTATTTTTTTCCGTACTTGGCCATTTTCACGTTTGCATGGTTTCCGCAGCCAGACTCAACAGTTGTTCCAAGTTTAATGTTTCCCTGTTTGTGCTGCACGCTGTCAGGAGGTCAGTTCACTACTCTGACCAGGGCCTGCAAGCTCATCTGCATCCTGCTCTCATGACCTCCAAGTGTCACGACATCATAAAACACTGGTGCAAAGGTAATGTTAATGGTGGGGCGAGAGAAACGAATCTCCTCACGTTTCCACAATTGTTAGTTTTCATTATTAAGCAGGTGATGAAGACACTTTTAAACTCGAAACGACATGGGCGCTTAGGTTTTCAAATTTCCTTAATCTTACTGAACTCCATCGTAGCACAGGATGGAGAAGTCTTCCGCTGTAGTGTGAGCCAAGTAGTTCTTGTCTGAAACAGGGATAAGCAGTAATTACTGAGCGAGGTGCAAAATCCAGCTCAATATTGGCACCGTATCCACGTCAGACGGAGGGTACACTGACCTCGACCGTGCCGTAGTCCTTGTAACCGCGGTAACTGCTGCGAGCTGCACAGATCCACTTCCAGGTAGTCATGCTTGGATATTTTTCTCCTGCACCTGCCTTATGGGTAGAAACCCCCTCTCTTGGCAGAAGGGGGTGGGGTGCTATGTCTGTGTTTTCTCAGTTGTTGGCACCCTCCCCACCTTCCTGGCCAAAGTCACGCCAAAGTTTGCCATTAGTTCTGCAGACTGTTGCCATGGCAGCGCTGCTAATTGACCTCGTTTAGTGATAAATACGAGCAGCGTGTGTTTCTGTGGCCTTGGTGTAATGGAGGGCTGCGATCCAAGACAAATGCTGGAGCTGTGCGTGAGGCTGTGCTCTTGCGTTTTTGTCTGTGTACGGGGGGCACCATCCTCTTACCCACCTACTAAAAAAAAAAGGAATAATGAGATACTGATAAGCAGATGGTTATACATCACTTGACCATGTAATTGGTGGTCTAGGTGGTTGGTGGCTCAATGGGTAGAACACCTGTCCTGGTTTAAATCCCATCCCAGTCCCCAGGTGTGTGCCAGATCAAGACCCAGCGCCAGCTCCCCTGAGCTTGAATGAGTTAAATGCAGTGAAGCAATATTAATGTAACATGTACATGTACTCAGTGACAATTAAAAGGTCTGTTGTCTCACAAAGTCAAGCTCATACATTTTTTAAAATGAAAAAGGCATGAATCAGGTCATTCTGAAGATGCTCTGAGTTTAAACCAACCTTCACAGCCTAGGCACTAAGCACTTATTTTCTGTTGTTTTACTGTACCGTAAGCCACACTAAAATTCACATTCTTTCCTATCATGGCCACAAAATACTTTTCCTTGATGCTGTAGTTTACAGGTGTAAGCGTTTCATAGCCACCATTAAATGCTTTATGAAATCTGACTTCAGGATGTTTGAAATGCTGTTGCTGTTTGTTCCCTGGCAACTGAACATTGAAGCTGCCCACCTGTGGGCTGCGGTCCTGCAGAGTGCAGGACACTGAGAACTGTGGGATCACGGCCACACGTTTGGAGTGGTTCTGTCGGCTGCTCCGTTCCCCTCCTGTGTTTTCCACCTCTGAGCCTCTCAGGGCTCACCTCTCATCCACCCCCTCCTCCCTGCTTATTATGGTCTGGAAGCCTCCTCTCAGTACAGATGTTCGACACACCCATTTATGTCTCTAAGCTGCTTTTACTCTGAAAATGCCTGACTTGCAGTTGTGTGTGTGTGTGTGTGTGTGTGTGTGTGTGTGTGTGTGTGTGTGTGTGTGTGTGTGTGTGTGTGTGTGTGTGTGTGGGGGGGGGACATCAGGTGTTGTCTGCCCAGTGACATTCCCCTGTAATGTTGCAGAGAGTACACCAGGCCAGCTGAAGTAACCCCAGATCACAACAGTCCCTGCAGAGGCACACTGTGACCAAATTATGTATCTTGAAAAAACAAAAAAAGGGGACTAAAGACCCTTTTTCCGTTGAGGTTCTGGTTTCATCTGTCAACCTGTTCGCTCAAATCTTTAGGGCTTTTTCAGCCACTTCCTGTCTTGCTAGTTTATACCAAACATGAAAGAAACCTTTGAAAATTGTTCTACGACAGTATAATACTCAACAGCATAAAAATGACCAATTGAAAGTGACAAGGAGCTATTAAGCTATCTACTTACAGGAATGTTTCACAGAACAGGAGAGATTCCTTGAAAAGCAAGACTCTGCCTGGACCACTTAACAGCTAAATTTCCGTGTTTGGAGTTAGCATCCAGAGTGTAAAGACACAAATTTTCCTCAGAGGATAAGTTTTTTTCTGGAGAATTTGAGGCAAACCTTTATTTTATCCCTCTGAGCTGAAATATACAGCCATCCATTATGTATTAGAAAACTATATTTTACTTACATCGAGAATAACAATATATACATAATAAGTGGCCCAAAATATGTAATTCTGTCTGCAGTGAAAAAGGAGCGTTTTCTCAGATTCTGAATGTAGAATGACTCATTAATTTTATTGTCATGTAACAAAACACTGGGAGTGGTACGTGACTGCTACGTTAATAATGAAAAATTAATAGCAAAAGCTGCTGTTTTAGTTACCAGACGAGGGCGTCTTGGGATGTACTAAAGCCAAAGTGCTTATATCATAATACGGCTATAAAAAAATATTACGGTCCTCATTCTGCACAGTATCACACTCAAACCAGCGTTTGAGTGTGATACTGTGTCAGATCTCAGTTACAAATCAGATCTCAGTTACAAAAATGAATATATATTAAAAAATATATACAGAGGCAATATATAGAGGCACTTTGAGATGGGGGGGAAGACAGTGAGCTCTCTAACAACAAAATGAAGAAATGATGCAGGCTGAATGTTTTAGGCGCTGAGACACATCTGGGGCCTATTCAAAAAAGCAAAAGATGTAAGTCAGGATACATCTGGATCTCACACCTCTTCGTCATAATGGGAATGTGTACGTAAACACAAGCCAGCAATTATTTTCCTAAGGCAACTTCGAACACTTAATTCATCAGAAGAGCACACATAAACTGTGTCAGGCAATCACACGGATAAAACGTGGGATCATCGTGCCCTAGCCTTACATGGAAAAGTAATTGCTTCATTATCTACCCATCACCCCGGTTTCCTTCAAGCTCATCATTTGTGGTTTTATCTTATATTTATTCATTATTCTATTAGTCCCACAATGGGGTAGTTTGTTCTCGGCATTTAACCCCTGAATGGAGCAGTAGGAAGCCACAGGTGGTGCCCGGGGAGCTAGCCTTGAGTGTCTTGCTCACGAAAACAACTGGCAGTGCTTGGATTCAAATTGGGAGACTTCCACATCCCAGCCTGATGTCCTCCCCATTGAGCTACGATGCATATGCACTTTCTTTAATCTGTTGATATGATGGTTTCTCTGCTTTATCTCACTTTGTGTATCTGAGATTTGGTTTTCTCAATAAACAGTTCCATAGCAGTTTGCATCTGCCCATCATCATAATTCCTTTTCAATGTCATTTGTGGTTTGTTTTTTAAAAAATTGTTTAACCCTTTATCCAGGTCTTGCTCTACTTAATGAAAAAGGCAGTAAAACCTACATCGTCACAAGCACTGAAGAGGGGTACTGAATTCAAACCCAGAGGTACAGAGAGCAATCACTTGCAGATAAGAACATTGTTGAAGTGTTTGACTTCCATTACATAAAAATTCAGGTTAAATTCCTCGTTTGTGCAACTAACCCAAGACTCACTTGGTGTTCAAATCAGAAAAACTAAGTCACGACTGTGTTGCATTTCAGCACAAGTGAAAGTTTATCTGGTCTCACACATAAAGGCGGCCCTTTAGGGGGTTACAGTAAACAGGCATGAAAACAGCACTAATGTCCTTTCTATTGCATTTTGTTCAAGATGACAAACTTCAGCCATGCATATGACTTGAAACCAAATTAAAAGCACTTTCAAAGCAAGCTGGCCTGCATGTTTCCCTGAAAAACATTCAAAGGACCAGATTCAGTTCTGGGGAAGAAATTGGTAATCTAATCTGTAATTGATAATCTAATCTGTAATTGGTAATCTAATCTGTTGATTAATGACAGGCCACAATACAGTCTGTATGCAGTTTTCTAATTAACAGCAATTGTAATGAGGGCCCGTTTGCTATGTTGCCAGAGGGTATTGGATCTGCAAGAAAAGCGAGCATGCTGATTTATTCGAGACTGTTTTTCTGAAAGTTTTTAAGTCCAGCCCCAAATCTGACGGTATGTCATGGGGAGCTGTCATACAGGTTGTCTTCAAAAACACACGGGGGTGATCATGGGGTCTTTCCACGTTGACTGATCAAGATTTCAGTGTGAAGCACTGTAAGAGAAAGCGTGTGAGTGTACGCACATATGTGCATGTTTCCTACAAGTTCCAATCAAAATACTGTACATGTGAAGTTAATAAGCAGTCATATGGCAATTAGGCTGACCTGTGGTTTGTCTAGGACTTTTGTCTGTCCACTGTCTCTCGATGTCTTTGAAAGCAGAGAAGACAGAAGTGTAGAGTAGATGAACTTACAATCTGCATACACAGTGTCAAGGGTGAGAAGCAAACGCACGGGACCGCACGTGTGGGGTAATAATGTAAACCACCAAGCCACCGTGTCTGCCCCACCTGAGCACTAGCTGTCTTAAAAACAAATTAATTTTAAAGAGAATCGAACAAGATGTTGTTTCGGTGCACTCGGGAAAACAGGGTCAAGCACTAGCAAATGTCACGGCTCACGTCTGGTGCGCTTACAGTCAAGGTTGTCAAACACTGTTTTTCTTCTCAGTGAAATTGCTGCAAATATTCTCTTAATTTAAACATTCTGTCATGAACCTTGCTTGTAGATAGCAATCAACCCGTGGTATGCGGTGCAGGCTGTTTCTGTGTAGTGTCTGATTCCTGGCAAAGAAGTCTGTCTCCAACAACTGTCTTTGTAAAGAAGGACCGGTTCAGCCCATGTGCCATTTCCCCAGATGCGGTTCTGCTTCAAGGCCTGGCTAATGCCCATTAAAGTGAAGATAAACTGAACGGTTCTCTCCCCTTTGTGCACAGCCTGTCTGGACCCCAAGGAGCCTTAATCATGGTCCAAAACCTTTAACAAACTCGCAGCCAATTGCCAAGCAGTACTTTTCAGCCTCGGGAGCAGAATATAAAATTCTGTATTATAGACGTCTTTGGGAAACACAATAGACAAAACAGAAACATCTCGTAAATACGACATGTCCTGAGTTTATGAGACAGCTCTGGGGGTTTATAAGTAAGCAACTAAACACTCTGAGAGGGTTGTTTTTCATGTTGTGGTATTTAGGTTTTAAGAATGTCAATTTGACCACACGCAGACCAAAGCGTTATAGACGGTACTTTAGAAAGTCACACAGTTGTGAGTTATGTGTTGCTCTGACATTCTGGATAGCTCTGTCGACAGCTAAACAAATCGAAACGGTCATGCCCCTCGCCTGGGCTTAATTACGGAGGAAATTGTTATATTTTGGAGGGGGGAAAATGTCAGAGAATTTCCATGACAACACGTTTCAATCTCCGAGAATTGTTCTTCATAGCTCATGTTGACAGAAATCATTTTCCTCCCGTGGCTGTGTGGAAAGGGAGGCCAACTTACTAACAGTGAGCTGAGTTTGAGTCAGCCATCTTTGGTTCCTATGGCAACACCTTCCCCCTCCCACCTTCCTAACTGTATGGACAGTAAACCACTAGAAACACCGCAGGGTGTAAAGGCATTGGTCAGTTGTGTGTGATGTCCTGGGCTCACTGTGTAGCAGTAGGTCACGCAGAAAGAGGTCTGGCATGTTCCATGTCGTTGAGGTGGATGTAAGGACTTTGGGACTTGCTGCGATTGCTAGCTTCGCCAGTTCAGGGCCCAATCGCAGTTTTGCAGAGTCTGCAATAATAGAGCTAAGTAC
This sequence comes from Chitala chitala, assembly GCA_025773905.1. Taxonomy (NCBI): domain Eukaryota; kingdom Metazoa; phylum Chordata; class Actinopteri; order Osteoglossiformes; family Notopteridae; genus Chitala; species Chitala chitala. Next base: position 40,107 of record JABJVR010048569.1, read on the forward strand.
ACACTCCAGCTGTGCTTTCCTGTTTCTCAAATGTAAAAAAAAAATAAATAAATAAATAAAGATTTAATGCCTTTTCAAGATACACAAAAAAACGCATTACTACTGAACAATGTCTGCTTTCAAAATGTGACTTGATGGAATATGGCTGAATGCGAGGAAAGACGGCCATTTTAAAAAGTTCTAGTGTCTGTTAACTCTAAACAATATGCTGTAATGCGTTTCAAACTTGTAAATTTTTGATTTCAGGTGAAATGTTCTTGTGCATACCGAAGTCTCTACTAATTTTTTTGTGTCAATAGCATACAGCAAACCTCCCTTCTGACACCTTTGGAAAACAGCTCTGAAACATGTGTATGGATATGATAAAGGACACAGGACAAGCATAACCCCTTTAGGACTCCTAAATGTCAATGTTAATTACTGGTCGATCTCACATCATGTTAGGTAGGTCAGCCTTCCTGATTGGCCCACCTCAAGTCATGTTACGAAGATCAATGCTCCTCATTGGCCCACGTCAGGCCAGGTCCCGTGCAACATGTCGAAATGCTGAAGACAGACCTCCTCTCAAGTCGAACCCCACGAGAGGAAAAGCCAATGAGATTTTTTATGGAACGTTCATCTACAGACACGTTAGATGAAGGCTTTGCACTCCAGACACGAGCATCCATGGGAACAGCCCCTGGTTGATGATGTGGGAGGGGAGGTGGGGGGGGGGTGCTGGACTCTCCCACTCAAAATCTTCTGCCTTTAAGCATCTGGTTTGAGTGTTTCATTTTATTGTGGTCCATACAGTGTGAGTAGCGGTGTTCCTGAAAACAAAGAGAAAATGAACTCATTGTGCTCTACCGCAGCGCTGAGATTGTCCGTCAGGCCCCACAGAATGTGTACCGGACACCACACCGTGATACAGACCAATAAAACCACGGTTTATTTGTACGTTGGAGAGCTGTCAACTGGTAGCTAAAAAAGACAATAATGACAATGTAAATCATTCCCATGGTACACATAGGTCTAACGGTTTTTATACGCTCCACAAAATATATTTGATTTAAATCAATTTGCTGGATTTGGGATCTTTGTGCAAAACATGTTTTTGGTTAGGTTTCTGCATGTAGTCTTAATGCTTTTAAAATACATGCTTATTCTGGATTTAGTGTATTGTTCCACCTTTCAAATAACCTTGAGAAACTCCAGGACAACCTAAGTTTATTCACTAAAAAACAGATGTTGAGATGATGCAAAACCATTGTTTTTAAGTTGGACTATTATTTTGTGTCATTATCGTTAATGTTCTTGCTTTGTCGTTTTAAATGTACCTAAAACTAGAAGGTGAAAAACGTATAAAATCTAATGTGATAGTTACACTGGTAAATAAGTCGGTTTTTCCGTTTTAGGGTTTTTCTCTACTTGCACGTCATTTCTGACCACCAGTAATAGAGGAAAAGGTTACGTAAAACGTCTACAGTGTTGGTCTTTACTACGTTCTTGGGCGATGAATTGTTGAATTTACGGTTGACGCCAATTTCTCAGTTGATTATTAAGTCATCGAAGAGCAAATATATTTCTTGTGACTCTAGGAAATGTCAATTATATCTATGCTGAAGTACCCAGATGACCAAACTACTGGACTGTGGGATTTCCTTTGCTCCACATAACACCATGAACACCACAAGTCGTGATTATACGCATGAAAGTACTGCAAAATTTTGGGCTCAAAATTTGTGTTAATGGCTCGGTTTTGTTATAAGTTTTATACATATCATCAAGGATGTTTTAGAACTGTCTGAAAATGTTCCACTCCAGATTATGTCCTCACACACCTCCAGCATAATGAAGTTGTAATATCTTTAAATAATAAACCATTTATTTGCTGAATACCTTCGTTAGAAGTACTGGAATGTCTTGCCAACCATTTGTGGCTAAATTGTTATTTTTAGCAAGTATATTGGTTGTTATCCATAAATCTGACTGACAGTCAGCTCAGTTGTCATGACAACATGTTTTTGTTTCTATGTGTTTCGTTGTCATGTGGTGTACCTGCATATTAGGACCACTGTTTAGTTGCTATGTCTATTATTTTAAACAAACTCTATTGCTGTTTAGAGGGGCAGACGGTCACAGGGTTCAGGGATTCAGTCATCTCTTCACACCTACTACCTTTAATTCTGATCTCTGGTTCTGCACATACAGACCTCACACAATTCTCTTGTGTTTGGGAGGGTTTCATTTTAACTGCTCCGGGCCACTGTGTCAAATCGAAATTTGCGCCTTAAGGGAATTTGTCTTTAAATGGACTTTGGGGCAAATGTGTGTGATTTCCTGTCTAGGACATGGTTTAGGCTTCCGTACATCTGAACTTTGTTAAAATAATCTCCATGTGAAAACGAGCAGTTCTGTCAGGGCGGATCAAGGAACGGCTGGACGGATGGAAGGCCGAACTGTCGAGTGTTACATCTTACTCTGAGTATGTGCAACCGTACCAAGCCATGCAAACACAAACGTGAACGCGGGTAAATTAACAATGTGCCATACCGGACAAGTACGTCACGCAACAGCTAATGTGTAACATCCGCTGAACGTCAATAAAAACTCCAGTGCTTCAAATGTAACCCTCTCTAAGTGTAGCTGGAGAAACTCAGAGAAATTCCGCTGGCTTCCTCTGCGGCCACTGTCTCCCCACCTCCGTATTCTGACAGTGTTTTGGCGTTGCCCCCAGTGTCTCCACCGCAGCCCCCGCCCTTCTACCTCTTGGCCAGACACTGCCGGTGCCCTCGTCCTGCTCCTGCCCAAGTTACATAAATAAAAATTGCTCACGTAAAAAAGCGAATAGCCAAAATCCCGTGAATACAAAGCATTCTGGTAAATCTTCACCACAACGGGGAGGCAAACCGGAATGGAGCTGGTTTGATGGGGGGGGGGAGGGCACGTCACAGCTCAACTCAGATGACAAGATGATGAAAGTAAAGCTGGCACTGTTAGACTCTGCTCTATAGCTTCTGGAAAATTCAACCATTCACACTCACGCCCCCTTGTTCTGCCCCCTCCTCACCTCTTCTGCACACATCGGACCCGCCCCCACAACAGAGAGGTGTGTGCAGGTGTGGGACTCCTGCGAGGATGCGTGCAGAGTGTTCAGTCATGAGTGGCAGGTGACCATCGGTGACCTCCACCCGAGGGCAGTTCCATTTGGTGAACGAGCAAGGCTGGTGGCGGAAAATAAAAATGGCGGGGGGACAGTGATAACTAGCATAATTGTGTTAAATATGTCATGGTAATAGATAGTCAACAGCAGTAAAAAAAAATAATAATAAGTGCTTTCATGAAAAACCATAAAGCAGGGTTTGGAGCCTCAGAATCTCAGGTATAAGTGTTAGCACATCTGTGAGCAGCTCGGGCCTTCAGAGAGCCTTTTAATTGAAAAAAAGGAGCACTTCACAGCTCTGGGCTCTGCCAGCCCCCACCAACACATACTCCTTATTTTTACAGCAGGTCGGCTGCAGACGACAGATGTGGGGCCAAACAGCTGGGCCGCCCGGCCCGAGGAAAGCCGGTCTCTCCTGCATGACACAGTGCCCTATACGTTTCTGTTTGACATGCCGGGCGCTTTTGAGATGATCTGCGGACCCTGGTTCGAGAGCACCGAACACCACTGCTGTTCAGAAACAGGGGATCTCAGCAGCTGACAGAGGATTAAAATAAATCAGAAGCTTTTTTTTGAAGATCGTTATCACAAGTTCTCCTTCACAACCCCACCACTCCCTGTCCAGCTATCCACCGTCAGCAGGCATTCAAAACCTAAGGTGGGCGGGACTATTGTGAGCTGTCAGTCACTTCCAGTTAGCTACCTGATTGGTGAATTACAACACAATGGCAAATCATTGCTGAGATTCACACCCCGATATGCTATCAAACAAACCTGTTTCTTGTCACTCACCATCCAAGGAACCTCACTTCTGCGCAGCTCAAGCTGCACCCCTAAAACCAAGCCCCGGCCCCAGCCCTAGATCTTTGTTCCCACAGTTACCAGAGAAAACACAAGGGTCGAAAGGGGTCAGCTGAGGTGAGAATCTGAAGGAAACCCTATGTTCCCCTAGTTAGGTTCAGACAGTGGGTGTGCCAGACATGCAGTGACATAGAGGGTCACAGGCTGAAAGGGCGGGGTGGGTGAGGGAAAAACAAATAAACAAATAAACAAGTAAACAAAATGCAAAAGGAAACAAGTACCCGCAATTGCCAACAGTGGCACAAGTAATGCTGAAAGAAAAGCCCGCCTAACAAAAAACGAACTAACGCTGACATGAGAACCTTTTGATCTGGGCCCGTCTTAGTCTAGCCCTACCGTTGGTGTCTTGTTCTGGAACAGGAATGGGTCGATCACGGCGCGCAATTCCAGCTACAAGCGTCTGCCAAACTCAAGCGTTGCTTTAATTCGGAGCTGGTTTGACTGCATGACTGACGCGTCTCTCTTTGCCGAGCCCTGTTGCCCCAACACAAACACTGTTAATCAGATCCACGCCATCCTGATGGATATGCACTCACGCACACACATGTCCTGCCCGAGGTAAGCGTTTTCCTGTGGATGGAATGTGTTCGGCCCTTCTGTTTTGCCATGTAGATTCTTTTATTTTCCCTGCTTGAACTGAGGAGAGGGGGAAGTGGGAGTTCTATATTCCATTTCTAATTTTCCATTTCCCCCCCTCCCCTTGCTATCAGAGACACAGACCTTTGGGTATTATGAGGCAGAGAGTTCTGCCACACCGAGTCGTACAATTTGTGTAAACACTTATGTCCTCTGTTCTCTCTCACACACAGACACACACACACGGAGTCACTTTTCAAAACACATTAAACATTATACTCAGTTCTGCACTCTGAAACTCTGGGCTATATTTACGATACTTTAATATACAGTATTTTAGCTTTCAGTTTTGCCAGTTCTTGTGATAACTTCATACCCTAAATAAACTGACGGCACACTCGGTTTAGTTTTTGTGTTGTTGTTTTAACGTGGAACAATCCAATTTTTTTTTTTTTTTTTACATCCGCCAAGTGCAGAACTCGCCTTTTTCCACTGACACTAGATGGCGCTCTCTGAAAGGTTGATTTCTAGGAGGACCCTCGTGCCGATGCTGGGAAAGACCCGTAAAACATATGATGTAATGGTTCGCAGATCACACCGTTTTCATTAACCTTTGAAATCATTGGGTCCGGAGTGTAAAAACTGATGACACAGTTGGCTACACGTAAATTATTTGCGTGCGGCGTAAACGTTTAGTGTCTGAATAGACCGATAATCTGCAGTTTTATTTCTGTGAGAAACAAAGCTGGATTACTTTAAAATGTTTTTGTCTTCGTCAAGATTTACGTAATTTTTTTTTTGCATTAATGTTTCAGTTGCTAAACCCTATATTTTCACCTTTTCATGGAGTTTCCTTTCAAACTGAGCCAGCATTTAAGTATAGTGAAAATATGTGTACCGTAATATTTCAGCAATACCCTGTAATTAGTAAACCTTCAGTTTTCAATGGTGTTTGATCTTTTTGTGATAAACAGACTTAACACAAGACTTTAGCTTCCATGGAAACCATCCTGTGTATACACATCAAAGGAAAAGGGGCAAACCACCAATCAACAGTTAGAGAAGAAAAAACCCCATAATTACTCCTTCTTGAATTTAACTGTCCAAATGAATTGAAAGGGACCTAGTAAAGTCAGAGATCGCCATGCCCATTTGATTTTCCAGTGATAATATGGGTTATGCTAATGTCCCAGCTCGAACCTCTGAACACTTCCTACTCCTCTGTTTTCATGACTCACGTGAAAGTGTAAGGAGGGCTTCCTTTGGTTGTTCATTATAGATGACACTAACGGACTGATATGAAGTTGGCTGCAGCTTGGAGGATGTGTGAAGAAGACAGCATTTTGGCCACACACCTTATTCAGAAAGGAACTCACAGCTGCTTTGAGCTACCAAAGTAATGGTTCATTTATGTGTGGAGGCACAAGACCCAAAATTTGGTGCTACGCCCCTACCTCTGAGCAATTGCAAGAGCTGTGTTCAGTGTCTGGCTTTGTTGAAACTCATCACTGAACTGTTTTTGTAGTTTGATTTAGGATTTAGATAAACAAAATCAACTGCGAATATGTAAACAAGTTCGTGAAATCTGTTTTATGAGGAAATAATTACATCAGGATTTGTGTTACTCATGTGTTTTAGGAAAAGGCTGCCTTCGTCAAAAAAAAAGGAAAAATGTCCTGCCAAGAGTTTACCTTAGGTCCACATTACTCACCTAAGGCCTGCTGTAACGTCAGGTTAAACGCAGGGTTATTTTTAAATGGACTGGTTTTATACAATAATATAAAAATTACTTCAACCAATAATTCTTTTCAAAGAAAATAATTTTGAAATCCTACACCTCATCTCATTTTATTTATTGCACACCGTGAAATCAGAATGTTCACACCAGCCTTTAAGCTTATATGATCCTCTTATTTTGCGAAGGTAAACGTGGATAACTTGCATCTGTGATTATTAATACAGCATTAACCCGTGTCACTATTTTCAGTCTCACATGGGTCATTGTCTCCTTTTCAGATCATTCTAATGACATATTTACTCCACCCCTATCTAATTCAGAGAAATAATCATGTCTCAGAGGGTGAGGTTTTGTATTACATTATTGACCTGATGCTGTCTTTATTTAAATCACCCTTCTCTTGGTTTTGAGAATGTTTAAATTCCTAATATGATAAGAAAAGCATGGCAGGATGAAGAGGAAGGCTTCACAGATCACTGGTAGCTCTGCATGGTTTTTTTTGTAGACCACCGAGGGGCTAAAACCTCCCTGTTTTAACGTCTTTAAAAACCAGCACGTGGTAGATTTGAATGGAAGGAGAGCTCCTTTTAGTAAAAAGGGACTCAGAATTGTGTGTATCATAATGTTTGTTGTACGATTTTAAAATATTCTAATACTAATTCCCAGTTCCACCAGATGTGCTCTTTAGGCCACAGTGTGTGTATTTATTCTGTTATGAAAAACTAGCTGTTTGTTATCTGTGTGTAAACATGTCTGTTCCATGCTGGTGTACTAGGGATGCTGTCAAAAAATGATTAGTGAGGCACTGAGCTGGTCATCTGGGGAACACGCTGAAGATGGGACTAAACACCTTTCCCAGAATCCCCAAGTAACCCAGTTACACTCAGGGGTCGGGTGGTTGCTTTCGGGCGGCTCCGTGGCCCAGCTGAGGGTGCGGGAACCCTGTGCCGGCATCATCCCTTATCCATCGTGAAAGACTCCAGAAGGTCCGCGCACTTAGAACAGTCGTAAACAGCATCGACATAGAGGCCCGTGGAAGGCGTCGATTTGACAGACCAAAATAACATCATTAGTAAAGATAATGAAGCACATGGCTCCTTCTTTTGGGATGAGCTTGCTGAGAAAACCAGATGCGGAGCAGAGGAATCCATGCAATGTGCAAACAGCGTGCTTATCCCCAAGACGTGCTTTTTGCCCTCTGAAATTCATTATGGTCAAATGGCCAAAGCAGCTCCTAAAATTAACAATATAATTTAACACAGAGGTCCAGAAAAGCTACGCAGTCTGCTCGGTGTCTTAATCAAACCAGCATTTCTAAGATGACACAGCTAAATTCCTGGAAAATGAAAGATATTTGCTGTTAAGTTAAGAGCCCTCTTATCTATATCAAACAAACTAATATGAAATGTTTATCAAATGGATGCGAGCTTGTTTGAAAGGCATTTAAGAAGTGAAACAAACAAAATACAAATTTATTAAACATGTAGCATATATTACGTTAACCCTGAGACTTTGTGGGCATATTCAATCATGTTGCTCATGCATGCTCAGACACAGAATCAGTTGAAACAAGAAAAAAAAAATCAATTCCACTAACCGGTGATTAATATCATGACGTCAAACCCAATTCTCATTCACTTTATTTTTTTACAGGTCTTTTAAAGGAACCCGTGAAATTTTTTTGAGACATTTTTTGAGCATATGTGTGGTCAAATACTCCTAGAGTTTCTCAGCCGGTCCTCGTATAATTTTCTGTAGTCAGTGACAAGCACTTGTCTTTTCTGGAAAGACGTTGTCCCAATGAAACCCTCCAAAGAAACACGTTAGGCACTCGGTCAGCTTCCACACATCACAGCAATGTGCTGGGGCCAGAACACGGCCTCTCCACGGCCTGCCATTCTGAAGAGTGTTACTGCGAGTGCTCAAAAGCTCCCGGGAGGAATGCGAGAATGCGTTGACAAATGTGCGCTGGACCGCTTTGGCATGCCATCAGAGTCACATGCGTTTCGGCATCAAATCGCATTTTCGGTTAAGGATCTGGGGTAGTGCTGTGTGCCGTTGGCCTGAATAAATCCTGTAGCTGTTTGACTCAAAGCCTTTAGACCCCCGTCTGTTTTCTCTCTGACATCCTGATCATCATCACAGCCGTCATCCGGAACTCGGTTTCGCCTCTTTACGTGACTGCACATTGTATCACGGTCATTCACTTCAAGCGAAACACTGAACATTAGAACTGCGAGGCCTAGGGTGGGAGTTTACCAACTTGATTTGGTAAATGAAATTTAATGTGATGTAGCAGAGAATTCTTAATTATCACCTTACTCCAGAAATAAAGCGTGTATAACACTGAATATTCAAACGAAATACAATACAGTATTATTTCAATTTGAATACGAGCAACAGCAGCTTCAAAAAGGAAGTCCACTGTGGTAATATACCACTTTAAATGTTGATAATCTGAATTTTAACATGAAACTGTTATGCCATGGGTCATGAACAAGAGGCATTGTAAGTGCACTTACACTCTTCAATATAAGGCTAAACCTGCAAGCAGGACATGATGGGAGCCGTCATAGTGCTGAATACAAACAGGATTGCCCCTAGAAATGCCATCAGTGGCAATCACTAGCACAAGACTGGCAATTTCCATATGCTTTGAAGATGCCAATAGTAAAATGATGTTGGGGCACACTTGGATAGCAGGGAGAGGTCAAAAGGTCAAAAAGGTAAAAAACTGTGGTGTGGGGTGGAGGGTGATCTGAACAAAGAAGGAGCAGTCGGCATGCCGTCTCTCTAAATGATTCTGCTCCAATGCGTTGGCCACATCTTCCCACCAGGCTTGATACGCGGCTTCCTGGGAGCTCCCTCAACGGCTCCCTCGAAGGCCTTGTCATTAGGCACTGTACTTAAAGCTAGCCAGACCCTCTGACACTCTGGGTACTTAATGTGTAAACGAAATCCCAGCCAACAAAGGAGGCAGCTTCTTGGCCATCGGCCATCTGGATGGTTATTTTTAACGGGCCGCAATGCACAATCCACGGCCCAACTCAAAGGCCGCCCCGCAAAGCAGAACCTCAGGCATGTGTCTCAGACAGTGTGCAGTTTCAGCACTCGCTTCCCTTGGGAGAACTCGGACAGACGACTCCTGGCTTGGCTTGGAAAAGCAGTACAATTGTTTGTTTTTCCAAGCAGAGAAAGCTGTCACCAGTCTGGCGCAAAGCGCGCATGTTGCCGCAGATAACATCTCACTCAAAAACCAACAAACAAAGTGACGCGTTACAAAAGAAGCTATAACCCGAGCGCTCGTCTTAAACAAATCTAAAGAGCTAATTCAAAAATCAGTAATAAGGCCATGTGACTGCACTGATTACGCACGTCTGTTTTTTGGAACTAATTGCTTTGCAGCTTGGTTTTTTTTTCAGGCTTGTTTCTTCACGCCACAATCGAGGTGCCAGGAAAGGCGTGGAGTTGGGGTCTGCGTTGTCGCTGAGGCGATACAGTCGTGTGTGAAGGGAAGTGAAGCTGGCGATACAGGCCATGCCCAGTGAGTCGCTGGAAAAGTCCGCTCCTGAAAACTGTCACCACCAGATAACGGCGAGGCTGCTTAATCTGCCCTCGGGCTGCCGCCCAACGCCACACACCCTGTCATGCTTCTCTTCCATTTACCGGTGGAGGAAGGATGTGGCAGAGGAAAAGCCCTGCCCGTACGCAAGATCTCGCGGGACGGACGAGTGGGCTTTTCCGAGTGGGAAACCTCGGAATTTCATCGCTCCGAGTATCTGCTGGAGACTCGTTTGGCGGGAGGCTCGTGGAAAGATCCTTGCGGCCAAACTGAGTTGATATCTAAGAGGGGCTGACGTGAGGTGTAACGCGCCGGCCATTATTTCCAGACAATGGAAAAAAACAGCAAAAACCAGCCTCACCCTGCGATTTGTGCACATGTCGAACTGTTTTTATAATGAGTAAGATCTGGGATGGATGGAAATGTTTCAGTTACCAGTGACGGGGTGGCGTGATTTCATATCCCTCCAAGAAGTTCCAGCAAGACATCTGAGGTTGAGAAAACATTGTTTTTGTTTTTTTTTTCTTTTTCTAATATGTTTTCAGTTCTGATTATCAAAACACCTGCTGGGTTTTTGTCAGCCCATGGTGCCAAAGGCTGTTTTAATCCGTCAGACATTACATCAGTCAAGAAATTAAGGAGAAAATCGTCATTCTAATTACACAATGTAAACTAATTATATTCACAACAGCAGGCTTCAGTACATATGTACGACAGAAACAAAGAATGAATTGAAAACATATAAGCAGGTGGAATTTAAAACAGAATTTATGCTGTTAACTGGCCAACCGATACTATACTAGGATTGCATGTAACTGAGTTTTTTTTTCTTTTACAAAACTGTAAAAGAAAAACTTTAAACTAATCTTTCAATTAGTTTTCCTTTAAATGTATTTTAGTCTGATAAACATGACTACTGATTATGTACATATACAGTTTAATTCATTATATGCTTCATAAACCTAAAAATACAAAAATGGTCGTTAATAGTGAAACCAATTACAGGCATATTTTAGCCGTCAGTACACCCACACTAAAGCTCAAGGGTCCTTGTATCTTGCAGTGCGAGATGCACATTGTGCCAATGGGGTGGGGGGGTGAGTGCTGGGGTGGTCCCTGTGCTGTTATACATGGGAGTCAGCCAGGTGAGGATGGATGTCCTCTGGATTAGCATGACAAATGGAAAACGAGGCCACCCTTCAGTGTCCATAACCGGGAATAGAAGCGCTAACCGTCGGCTGATTCTGTCAATGTATGCCGCTTTACACCCCCCACAGGTGCCACCAGAGGTATGGAACTGGCTTTGTGAAAAATCAAGCTTGCTCATGAGACCACACTCCTGAACACCCTTTTCATCATCCGGTGTTAATGCTGGAAGGCGAGGTGACTTCTGTTGCAACGGAGACAGCAAAACAAGTCTGTCTTCAATTAGTCAGCGAACAAAAGAACCGCTCCTGAAAGATTTCTATCGGAACAGAAAACTAGCCTTCTATATGAGTAAACACTACTGTTCTAAGATAACAACGCACCAAGTTCTTCAATGTTGGAGACTAGAGCGGAAAGCCATGCCTGTCATGCCTGGATACCCATCGTTAGGCCCAAGGCTCATGAAACGACTGTCCCTGCTGAACACAAACGGAGCGTCCAGACTGCCCAAGCCAAAAACATTACACACCACGTTAAAACTGCCCGTCCACCGCAACGGTAGTGAAATTACACAGAAGGCTAAAATCGAGCGGGAGAACAGGGGTGGTGTGTTCAATGACCTACAGCAAATACGCTTAACTCGCATGCCACAATAATCCTGTAACCATGTATTGTACAGCTACTCTCAGGAAGCAACCAGAATCCCAGGCATGCAATAACCAAAACATTAACATTAATAAATATCAAAAATACAATATGAGACTCATTAAGCAATTATACATATACATTATATTGTTAATAATGTAAAGTTGGAGTAGTAGTAAAATTTCTTAAAACAATACAGTTGATCAAGTCCTCACAATATATTGACAAAGCTGTCTTCACGCGCTTGCTCCAACAGATGACGGGACTTGCTAGTTATAGTTTGTCACACGGTTACTGCCACTGAAAAGAATCCAGCAAACACATATCGAATCCACCGAATTAATAACGAATGGTAAACCAAAACAAACAACGATCAAAGTCAGTCAGGGATACGGGGAAAATGTTAAAAGCCGTAACCATGTATGGATTTACACAAAGAACTCACTAAAAACATATTAATAAAATAACATGGCTTAATCTCACTTTTCAGTGTGAGCTCCTGAATGAATTTCCTCGTCGATAAATCATTTCAGCAGCCCTGTGATGGTTAATCAACAGAAATCTGCTGCCAGACCCAGTATGGAATGCTTAATTCACTAGATCATAACTCATCTGGCCTGCCCAACTGTATAAGCCCTTATGATGCATGATTTTTACAAGAATTCTAACAAAGGCTGCAATTTAAAACAAAATGTAGTGAATTATTAGGTGTATTGGAATTATTTTTCTAAAGAAACATTAATATTAAAAGTTGTAACAGGCCAGACTTATGAGCTACCTTGACTTCCTCCTTTGTATTGTATGATATCTGTATATACCATCAGGGTATCCTCAACATTTTCACAGGACCCCAAAATTATTTATTACTTGAAAATGACATAAATTCTCACTTCGAGTTGCATAGCTTCAGTTTCAGAGTAAATAAATTACTGAAACGGATGTATCTGCAAGTGAGTGAAAATTAATACAAACTCCTTCCTTCCAGTAAATCCTTTTTACTTCAAATGGGACATGATCTCATTGGAAATAATTAGCAGTCTGTGTTTTTAGAGAGAAGAAAGGCTCACTACAGACATTCCAACTATTTTGAAAAGGTAATCTTGATTAATTCCAAACATATCGTCCTGTAATGGCTTTGGAAAAGATGGTGCTGGGTTGACTTCACTTATTCTGATGAACAGCTGGTTAGAGGCTTGGCAGTTTGACTTGTCTGAACAGAGAAGACAACATTGAAAAGCTCTTCTTTGTCTGACATGGTTCATGTTTCATTCATGCTACACTGAGCCCTGCTTAGAACTCAGTTGTCTACACAAAGAATTGATGTGTTAATTAGTAACTTTTCAAACTCTTCCAAAATAGCCAGAAACAAGTTTATTAAATCTTGTAAGGATGAGTTTCTGTTAACGGCATCTGAGATTGAATCGGAGGTAGTTTCTGTAGTCTGCTAACTTTCTTGCTGTCTTTTTATGTTCCCGTACCAACTTCAGGGTCTCTGCCCCAATGTGTGTTGCAAGATGTCTATGAAGATTCTCAGTCGTCCAGGCGAGGTTATCTGGAAGTTCACTCATGTCAGCTGGACTTCTTTCTCATTTAGCAGAAACATTTTACCTTTTACCAAAAGGCTTCTTCCATATTAAGAACTTTATTAAATGTTTTTCATCTGAGCCATTTTCCCTCCTCTTGCAAGCATGAATTTTTACACAGTTTTGTTGTTATCTCCTGACTAATTACACACTTGGTTTTTCGGGTCTCTTACCCCCTACAGGCTTACAGAAGTTCATTTCATTTCAACACAATTCAGGAAGTTTTAAATACCAGTGGCTTCTAAAGCTATGTTGGCTTGATAAGGCTGCCTCCAACACTGTGCATGTTTCTTCAATATTTCCCTTTTTTACTTCCTTTTTTGGTTTAATTCTTGACATAATTTCTGTCTCTGGTTGGTAGTTTATCTCCTTAGTTTTGAAACCATAACACAGTGGACAGCATAAGAGCTTCACGCCCTCAGGGTTGAGGGCCCAATTCCAGACAGTGACACTTTGTACACAGAGTGTAGAGATGCTTCCTGAGTTGGTGTGGCAGTTGGGTTAACCTCCACCACTCTGAAATGCATCTGAGATTTCAGAAGATGCATAAACATCATCTTTCTTTGACATTCTTATCAATTTTCTTGGTTTTTAAATGGACAGGTAAGCATGTAGAGACATCTTGAGAACCTTAACTCGTGACAAGAGACTTTCAATCCCTGGAGATCCCTTGCTATCCTTTTCTTAATCTATTTAACCTGAATAAATGTTTTGAAACCATTTTGCTATTGACAGTGTTTGCGTGGTTGTGTTTGCTGCGTTGGCCACGACCCCTCGTTCTCCTGTCTCCGTTTCCACGTTCCCTCCGTTGTTTTCCTGAGCGTGCACACCCGTGTTCCATTTCTTGTTTCTTCACTACTCAGGTTTGGTGTTCCCACGTTGTCTTTGCCTGGTATTGAAGTTATGCTGTAGTTCTTACCCAGCGTTTTGGTTTCCTTCTACTCTGCTTTCGCGCTCTCCCAGTTTCTGAGCTCTCGTTATTCAACATTTGTTTCGTCCTCAGAGTTTTGTTTTCTGGTCTTCTTTTTTGTTCTAGTTCTGTCTTATTCAATAAGACTCTACACTTAGACCTCTCCTGCTTCAGTGCCTGTCTGCAACCATGACATCTGTGCAAATGGGTAACAGAGCAAGGAATAGAACATCAAATGTATGGCGCAGCTAAGGCAAATAAACGTTCGTGTGATCAGTAATAGGAGTGACCTTCCCTCACTTTACTGCCAAGCTACGAGGGGTGGGGGCCCCGATTCGCATGTTTTATAAACCTTTGCGTACCTGATATCTTCTGGGGAGACCGACGGCTCCAAACACACGCGACTCCCTGAATAGCATGAATCTTGCTGGAGCTGCATTTTAAACATGTGGATTAAGAGGCGATGAAAAGGGCCCGCACATGGGCCAGCCTCGGAGACTTCACCAAACTCCCTTAAAGAAAGAAAGCAGCAAGGCGTGTGATCCTAGACGGATGCCGATAAGAGTCGTGGCAGGGTTTCCGGCTCGTGATTCTCGACCCACTCGGGTTACGATGACAGTGCCCTGGTGGCCCGCCTCTGATCTGTGTCCACGCAAAACAGTCCCATCGCTCCGTTCCAAAATAACCGACTTGGATGAGAATAATTCTCCCTTCTACTTCTGGACGGCCTTCATGAATAATCTGCTAATCCAAACATTGTTTCCTGTGTCTGTCAGTCAGGCTCTGTGATGTGTTGTTGAATGGTGCTCGTTTTGGCCAGAGTCAGCTCTACAACACTGTGGTGAGGGATCGTGGTGTTGAATCTAGGGCAGCCAATTATTATCACACTTCTTGTGCTGCAGTCGTCTAAACCGTTTAGAGTTTGTACCGCTGTCAGATCGCTGACACGCCAGTCTTCTGCTTCTCTTGTTTGTCCTGAATCGCATTAAATCATTATACGGCAATTGACCCACGTCTGTTTTTCAGGGACTTTCTGACCCCTGTCTCTGTATTGCAGGCTAGCCTTGGTGTCAGTTCCAAACACCTTGAACCACATTCAGCTGGAACGAGCGCTGTTTAGCAAAGCCGTAACAGGTTCGGATTGGCGCTAACAAACTCAAAATGCTCCGCAGAGACATCAGCGAACCGGCAGATGCCAACTCACAATTTACACCTTGGCTATACAGCGGGACTGTGTCTCATTTTTTCATATTAACCAGCCAGCAAGCCCCTAAGTCTTCATGCAGCACGCGAGGCCTTCCTGTCCCTACCTGTTAAGGTAGGCCCAACGTTTAATGCCAATACTCACATAACCAACAAAGAAATTCTCCTGGGATGAACTTGTGTTTCTTTTTCGAATTTGTAGTTCTTGTGCTTCTAAATCGACACAAATTTCGGGGCTCGCACAGTGGTGGAGGTGAGCATTATGATGCATACAGATGACATGTAAAACCTTTTCTAGGCCAGGGCTTCAAATACACCCAGGGGAGAATTAGCTGGTTTCTTCTATATTTAGTCAGCAGATCAGCATGGCTGGAGACAGCAAGGCAGTGGGTTCAGCGCTTGACACAAAGATTTATTGCCCCTCCGTCAACAAAGCAAGCCGATCCCTGCTCATTTGTCAGCAATCTGACAGTGGGGCTGTCAGACACTCACCAAACAGTATGAATAAATGTAGACCATGACAGCATTAAATGAGTGCAGCCCATAAGAATATTGTGTAACTACAACAATCCAGTAAGACTTAAGGAGCACATTAGACATCTTACAATGTACAGCACATTTAGGAAAAATCATGATTTAATAAATATTCACAATGCTATCATAAATGCATGAAAGTAATGTACCCCAAACACACACAACACAATGAGAAGATGTGGAAAAAGGTTACTTAGTGGTTTGAGTAATTACCCAAATGCTGGGAGATGTTCTTCAAAGGCAAAACAGCTGTTGAAATCTGCTGCTTAAACTAGTAAGTACATACACTTATTAGAAGTTAGTAGATGTTGATGAAAACAGGCCTTTTTTCCATTAGCTTCAGGGCAGTGAGCTGTTTTTTAAATATGCACATTTGTCAAGTGAAATTCTCGTTGAACTGGCATTTTCTTTTTCAGTTTCTTGGAAGCTGATGAGCGCAATGTATAAGTTTTTGGTCACGATTATTCCCCACCATGGACCTCGGTTTGACCATTAAGCCATTGCAATTGCACTAGCAGAGAAGGAAGTCTTGCTAACTCTCGCCAAATACAAACTATGTGACGGAGAAAGAAAAGTTCTGGTCTAAACTGCTTCTCAGAATGGATTCAAATATCAAGTAATCCTCATGTACAGAGACTCAAGACCCCAAACACACGTCAGGGGATGCTTTAAAAGTTTCTTTTAACACTTGATGTTTTCCCTGTTATCACAAGGATTCCGTTACTTTGTTGTAGCTAATTAAACAGTCGTTGTCAAATAGCTAACGTGTCTTTTGAAAAAGTAAACGGATGGTCTATGTAAAGGCCATCCAGAAAGTTTCTTTTGTTTAGTACTATAGTAACACAGAGAACAGAAGGACCCTAAATCTGTTGTTCACTTGCTACCATCGACATGTTCTTATGAAGGACAGAACATTCCATATGAGGATCAAACTAACAGGAGGAGACAGAGATTTGTTCCTGGCAATGATAACGAGGTTTCACTGTTATGAGTACAGACGTAGCACACACATTCCTTGCATATACAATAAGAAGATCCAAACCAGCTCATTGACATTTTCATGTAGTGCGTCTGCAAGGCCAATGCATCCGTGCTTGCGGTGGTTTGGAGCCTGAGAGAAACCCCTCTCTAAATGTAGCATGCAAACGAGCGGCGTGTGTGTGTCACAACAGCGGCAACCAGACGCAATCACAGCTGAGTGTGCAGACGACCTTTTGAAGTGGCTCAGTTCTGGAAAAAAAAAAAACGACCCAGGAAACCCATCTCCCAAAACTATCGATTCAGGATATACCAAGCATTGGAACCACTGTGGAAAAAAAAAAAAACCTCCAAGAGGCCCACGCCCAACCACGGGAATGGCTTTCGCAAATCTTGTTTGTTTTTCTTAATTTTCTGTCACGTTGTTTTTGAACGAGCTGTTGACGTTTCTTCGTGCCCACGTGCATGGACATGCTGCCAGCGTGCTGGTTATGAGCGTGCAGGACTGACCGAGGCCTACCATTACTGGGAGGAATTTCCTGTCGCCATTATTATCTTAGCATTCCGTGCCTGGGAATATGGGACCGTAAAATGGATAGAATGCTGAATGAACCACACGGGCTATTTAAAAGGGTTAATCTCAGAAATTTTTGCCAGAAAAATATAGGTTGCACCAAGGGAGCACTAACATTATTTGTCTAATGTGCTTGTGAGTACGTGTCTCCTTAACTAGTTTTACACTACTTTAACAGTCAAAAAAGCTGAAGTTTGCAAATAAAAAAAATGTACAAAACTGAGAAAATTGAATGTTGCGTAATTTAGTAAAAACCATGCAATCGTGTCCTAATGGAACCCGATGGTACTAGTTTTAATTTATTTATTTCTTATACAAAACCCCGCATCCTGTTGGATGTGCGTAGCTTAATTGTTTTGCAGGTGATTTCTGGGACATGCTGGCCTTACCTCACAGCAGCACAGGGCTCCTGGTTTAAAAGCGGAGAGTTCATGACTGACTGAACCACAAAGTTTTAATGTATTAGTCCAGTAATAACATCTGCTTTATGCAGAAGCTCATGATCTTTAACTGCTGGTGTGCATGGTTTTTTTTTGGCCATCATACAGGCAGGTGATGAAAATATACCAATCTTTAGAAGGGGTGTGTCTTCCCATGATGGGCTGCCATAGCGACCAGTGGGGGAGGGAGGGGGGGGGGGGTTCTGCTCCAGGGAGAGATCAAAAGTGGAATTTGTGCCCCACAGGCAGAAGTAAACATTGGCTTTCCCTCCGCCGCACCTCCAGTGGTGGCCCACGGAGCCAGACCGCACCATATACAGGAAATCACTTCCCACTTCAAGGGACACTGGTCATGCTTGCTCAGGGGCGGTCAGAGTGACCCCGGCAGGAAAGGTAAAAGTGAAGACGTGTGTGTGGCAAAGCCAAACTGGCCCTGGATTTTGTTTGGTTGGCCCTTGTACTTGGCCGTGTATGATTGGCTCTTTCGTTTGGCAGAGTCTGATTGGTCGTGGTATTTGCATGGGTCTGGTATCCCCTGCCTTATGTGATTTTGTATTTGTATGAATGGAAAAAAAAAAAACTTTTTTAAGAATGTTTAAATGTGAATGTCATGCTGGCTTTACGTTATCGTCTTCGATGAAGTGTTCCTGTCCTATTAGATGAAGGTACGCTGCTGATTCTCACCCTGAGGTGTTGCCTCTCCTTTGCTGGGACATCCTTTTGTGTACAGGTTGCTCGGTTTCTCCAACGTAGAGCTCTGGGCAGTCTTGCACTAGACTACGTAGACTGTATTACTCTTCTTGTGTCTGGATGTCCCATTGTTTGGGTGGACAAGCTTCTGCCTTAGTGTGTTAGTGGGTTGGAAAAACACAGGTATGTGGTGTTTTCCAAAGATCTTTTTAGCTTTTCTGACACACCGGACACACAAGGAATGACCAGGTTCTTCTGCTGGTCCTGAATCTCAGCTCTGTCTGCTGTGCTTTTGTTGGATCTGAGTTAACAAAGGCCCAGTCTGGGTATCCACAGGCCTTCAGTGCTGTCTTCACATGCCTGTTTTCTTTTTTCTTGGCATCCTTGGAAGTGGGGATGTTTATGCCCTGTGGTGTAGTGTCCCGATGACTCCTAGTTTGTGTTGAATGGGTTGGTGGGAGTAAAACCGCAAGTATTGATCTGTGGGTGTGGGTTTCCTGTAGACCTTTATTTCCAGGTTGCCAACGGCTCCAATGAGAGCCACGCAGTCTAGGAAAGCCAGCTTGTTGTCCTTTGTATTTTCTCTGGTGATTTTCATATTTGACTCCACTGTGTTTATATAGTGTGTGAACGCCTGTTCCTCCTGGGCGTTGGTTTTCAGCCAGGTGTCATCCATTCATTTGAACCTGTGAATCGGAAGTGTACCTTCATCTAAAAGAAACAGGACACTTGTTTGAAGACGATAATGAGCGCGTTTCGGATAGAGAGGATAGGTGGTTTGAGAGAGGAGTGAAGCAGTCAATTTATGCGAAAATCCTTCCCTAAACAGAGGCCTCAGGCACAACCTGTCTCCTATTTTTAAAGCTGAATTTTCATCAGTCCCCAGGAAGATTAAGACCACTTCACACATCCACCAGGTTAGCCAGGTTACGACTTTCTTGCGTTGACAAAGGGGGCAGGAGTCAGCACATCTACATCTCTACAATTCTGCCATTGTTCACCTAAGGAGCCTATCCAAGTGCGTTGAATGCAAAAACCACCCTGGAGGATAAATATGGGGTCCCTGACCAATTTTGTTTCAGGCTGAAGAAGCTACTAAGCTGAATAGTGAAACGTTTCTATCAAGAAGAAAGAAGTCCAGTTGACATGACTCAACTTCCAGACATTCAGTGAGATTATTTCAAATGTTAATCAGATGTTTAAGTAGGCTCCCAGTTTGAATTCTAGCCCAGTCATCAGGTGTGTCCTTGAGCAAGACACCCATGCTAGCTCCCTGGGAGCAGAATGTGGCTGCCGGCTGCTCCCTCCAGTTAATTAAATGTAGAGAACCAATATTACTGTAAAATGTTGTAAGTTTCTTTTATAAAAGCATTTGCTAAATGAATAAATGCATAGCCAACTAGTGCCCTGTTGTGTGATTTGATGTTGAACTCTGGACTTCAGCTATATATTACGGTATTGATGTTACTACGTTTTTAATGGCGTGCGTGTTTCACATATCGTTTTGTTAAAATGCTGACTGTACCAATTTATGACGCCAGTGGAAAACAAACACAAGAAGTACCGTTGACTTTAGTACTGTTTCGAAGAACCAAACATTTTATACCTGGTGCAGCAGAAAAGCTCCGTAAATTAAAGGCAGAAACTAAGTGTTCTTGTTCCGTCACGTCTTTGAGGACAAAGAGTTTTTATAGGTGTCTCACTTGATTGCAACGCACATGTCCAACCACTTGGCGGACTCCCATTGCGATAATGGACAAAATGGCAGTGTATTGGTACAAGTTCAGCCATCCTGAGGATTACCTCAGCTGCTGGGCTGCTTTAGAACTTACCTCCACCATGTTTTACTGCCAGTTCTCTTTCTTATGAGACAACAATCACTTCAAACCAATTTTGGAAGTGTCACCATTCTACCTCTGAAACACCAAGAGCAGTGGCAACTGGCAATTCTTTGTGTGCTGCTAGAGGGCCGTGAATCATACCTGCAAACATCTTCTCCTTCAGATTCACATGCAAATCCCAGCTGATGGAAACGACGTACGAGATAGGTGGCCCTGGTCTGGGCAGAATCGGGGAAAATTTGAAGTACAAAAAATGGTAATACTCGGAAATGCTTTGTTCCAAAATCACAGAAGCTCAGGATTCTTGGTGGTGACGTGAAGTCTAGCATGAAGTACGAGGAAATATGTGGAGGGTCCCAAACTAAAGGAGCGCTCCAAGATCTGGTGAAGATAACGTTGGCCAAGGACAACGAGAAGCAAAAGGCGGGTCTAAAATAAACAAGTCAAAGTTAAATATTTTTTTGGACAGCTGCTTCCCGAAAGAAGCATAGCAAGAACTGAATGAAAATGAATGTCTATAAGCCAAATATGTCCTTCTGCTAGATAAATGACCTCATGTCTTTTGAAAGGATTCTTAGAATTTGCCAAAATAATGTGTTTTGAATCAGACAAATAAAGGTGGAGAATACAACTTTGTTTGGGGAACCAGCAGAGGAGGTCAAAGGTCAAGACATTACTACTTATAACCTAAATGACTGATGAATTCCTATACTTTTTTGCGGTGTGTTGCAAGCTTTGCCTTTGAGTCTAACTGCTGATATGTTTCTCAGCAAAACAAGGTCAGTTTCAGTTAATTCCTTGGCTTTTCTTAGTAGAGCTTCTGAGGGTTCACAGTGTTGGCTCCTCATTTCAGAAATGTGTCAGCATAGAGAAGGTTAATCTGTAGTTATATCATGTACAAAAATATTGCTAATACGGAGGAAAAGAACATGCGAGTAAGAACGTGAGGTACGGGGTCCTTGTGAACTTCCAGCATCCTCGAGTGTCCGCGGTGGCCCTCTAAACACAGCCCACAGTTCTTCCCTCAGAATGCCTGCCCACCTGGCCCACATGTGCTCAGTTGTATCCCGTGACCTTTACAGAGTTCGGTCTGCTGCCTCTTCAGGTACTCCGGTCAAAGTGGTTGAAGCCAGCTCCACATGCTCTGTGGTGGGGCCATGCACTGAAAAAACAGAACAGACAAGACAAGGCCCGCCCCCTGTGTCTCTTAATTGGTCCACTCATTACAACTGGCCCATTTTCACCCGCCGCCGCGCAGGGGGTGGGCCGGGCGCGGGCCGGGCGGTGTGGGGGATGGTGTGGGCGGGGTGGGGGGGGGGGGGGGGGGTGGGGGGGGGGGGGGGGGAGGGGGGGGGGGGGGGGGGGG
>JABJVR010048570.1:0-24128 GCA_025773905.1 Chitala chitala
GAGGAAACCAGAGCACCCAGAGAAAACCCACCAAGCACAGGGAGAACATGCAAACTCCACGCACACAGACCCAAAGCTGGAATTGAACCTCAGGCCTGGAGGTGCGCAGCGACAGTGCTAACCACCACGCCACCGTGCCGCCATATCACAAGACATATTTAACAAAAGAATCTGACAAGCAAGTGTGAGGAGATGACAACTTGGGGAGCGAAACTGTGCCTGTGCACGACCAGGTTCTAGGCGCGCCTCACATTCCTGTGGGCTCCTTAGCCCAACGTGCGTGTGGATGCACCTCTCAGGACTTGTTGGGTCTGCTTGTAGTAATGACGCTTCTGAGCCCAAGCGTGCTCATGAACTGGGGAAATGGAAGTCGTGAGAGCATATATGGCAGGGTGCTAAACCCAGCTGTCTGTTAGAAATCAAAACCAAAAAACTTTTGCTAAAATAAAACAACTTCCACGCCATTAATCTCAACTAAAGAAAGCATAGATGAGTGTTCTGCAGCAGTCTGGGCTGACGTTAGGAAGTAGCAATCATAGAGTCCCCCATTGACTATAAATGTCTTTTCCAATAAAGTGCTGACTTATATAGTGAAAACTGTATTAGGTGGCTAATGTGAATCATATTTAAAATGATTTTACATGAGAATGTCACTAGTTGATGCTGGGTTAATTTGTCCTGATAGATTCACTAAGAACACAGTTCGATATAGCAAATTAGTGGTATTAGATTACTCTATATTCCTCATAGCAGAAGAAATTATTTTCAGCTCTTGTCTGGAACATAATCATTACAAAAGCAGTTTTATCAGATGTTTAAAATAATGTATTTTTAAAATCACAAAAGAATATATAATACGACCCTCGTTTCGACAAACATATAGAAACTGACTGTGACCGACTGACAAAAGAATATAGGTTTTGTTTTTAGGTCAGTTAATGAACATCAATGACACTCAAAACACCTCTGACAGAATACATATTACAATGTTTTAATGATTCATTCTGTATTACGATACCATGTAGAACTACAAACACAGCATAGCGTTATGGTGTCTGCTGTGAAACTGTCACTTTACCTTAAACAGAACAAAGTGAAATGTGTGAACGTTAGACTTTGTCAGTGCAAAATAGAAAATAACAAATTTGTTTCAGCTCATTGGGCTCTTCCATAGAACATTCCACTGTGTCACATCACTGCAGTTTTTTTTTTTACTGAGGGATGCTCTGCGTTAAAAAAAAAAAAAAAAAAAACAAAACATGGTTTCCATTCCTATCTCTGACCTGTCCTGAACAGAGGACATTCTGTTAAGCCAAACAGCTTCTCTTCCTGTCTCTGACCTGTCCTGAACAGAGGACATTCTGTTAAATCATGCTGCTGCCATTACCATCTCTGTCCTGAACAGAATATTGTGTTGAACCATGTAAACTGACTGACCTGTCCTGAACAGGGGACATTCCATTAAACCTTAAAACTCCAACTGGTAGGTTCCCACTCAAATCTAGCTGTGATGACTAACTCAGCACCTGACAGTCTGTCCAGACCAACACAGGAGCTGAAGCAGTGTAACAGCCACACCTAATTATTCTTCATCCTCTGCACTTTCTGAACATGAAATATGTCAGCAGCCAAGCGTGGTTACCAAAAAGTGTCTATTTTTGGAACACCATGAAATATGTATTTCTTAAGAACGCGTTGGCAGTGGGAGAAAGGGTACACAGGCGATGTTTTAAGGTAGTCTGCCTTTCAGAGAGGGAGTCATGAAAATTTTACAGGGTTCTGCCTGCAGCTGACAAACAGAAGCCATGACCTTTCTTGAACTTGGGAATGTAGCTTGCGTGTGATCTCTTACATCACTGTGTGTTTATGTCACCTTTAGTTACATTGACAAAATATTCATTTGCCAGGTGCCATTTTGTCTGATAACAAGAACAAACAAGGCCTGTTTATGTAAGCAGTGATTGCCTGGATACGGGTTTAATGTTTCTTTCACACGACACATTTATCTGGACGGTCCCCTGTAATTTCTGCTCCTTGAGAGTTGGCTATGCTGTATTGATTATTGTCTTGTGGTGTTTATAAAAGTACTAAACGACATTTATCCTTGCTGATACACTGAAAGCAGACAAACAAAGAGGAAAAGACTCAGTTATATTCCTGCCTAAGCACTGGAGACAGTGGACACACATTGAGTCCTGCAAAGTTAACAGTAACTGCAGCAGATGACACACACGTAGGACCACATTTGGGGATATGCACCTGCTCATTGTGTGCTATAAATAATTTGCGACCCAGGACGACCTTCACCTGCCATTCGGCACTGTGTGACATGTTAGAAGCACACTGATCCTTTGTGATTGGTCATTTATGATAAGTAGGCTCTGACACTGTCCCATAATTCCTGTCATTGCCGTGTGAGGTTTCACACTAACAAAAACCCTTTGAAACATTTATTCAGAACAACCCTAAAACTGGATATCAGCTTGATTGAGCTTCATTTTAGAGCTTATTGGAATGAGATTAGATGCTCTGTGAATATTAAAGCTACCAAATTAATGTTGTGCTTTGATGGATCAAAAATCCCCTTGCACATGCATTAAGACGAACGCTGGAATTTCTTGTAAACGTACCAAGCTCGCCTTGCAAAAAAGATCATCATAACCTCAATTTCAGCACGATTTCTAAAGGAAAACCAAGCCCTCTCAATCATTTCAAATTCCACTTCATTCACCATTCGCTGCTGTTTGCGTCTGAAAGTTAAATGCTAAATGACTTTATAGTTACGCAAATGATGTCCGACAACTGGAACTGAGGGGCTCCACCGAAGAGGATGCAAAATTGATGCAAATGCCAAGCCCGTTTGGCGATGTTGAGATTTATGACAAAATAGCCCAGTGTGGGGTGGGGGAGGGGAATCCCAGACTGGAATGTGCGAGCTCTGACAAAAACACCCAGGTCGAACCGTTACTCAGCATTAATACAACTCAGTGTTTGTCACCCCACGGTGTTCCATTTAAATCCATGTTTCGCTCTGTTCCAAACTTGTTACACATTTTTGTGTTACGGACAGTGACGCACCACACCAACAGCCCTCACGCGACGTAAAGCAGCAATATTTGTGCCATACTGCGTATATAAGCTTTAATGGGTAACATAAAAATGTTTAAGGGGTAAAATATTCATTTATTTCCTTCATTCTTTATTTATTTAATCATTCAAGTCTGTTCGCCTTCTCATTTTATACAGGGTATTATGACAGCTCTGACACAATCTAGCGTTAAATGTGCCTACAGTTCATTGCCAGGAAACCCCAGATGAAATACATCCTAGAGTCCATTATAAAACACAAGCACACACAAAATAACCCAATCAGCAGTCATTTAGAGTTGGTACGGGACAATTGCTTGTCTATTAGTAAACTAAGTAATAACTAAATGTATCCCTGTAAAAATTTAGCCAAGACGATGCCATGATGTGGTCTTTATTGAGAATCTTTTCAAACATTGATGGAATGTCTTACACAAGCAGAGGTAGATCTTCACTCTGAAAGGTTCCCTGCCTCACATTACGAATTCTGTCATTAACCAGGTCTCGTTATTCCTTAGGCCACTTTGTTAAGCAAAGTCACAGGTCCAGCAGGAGAGGACGCGTGGTGGGAATTGAACTTAACTCCCGTCTGTGCCGCTTGGAAACACAATCTGACAGGTAGAAAATGTTGTATTTGCGGGAGGAATAGGTTTGTAAATGGCATGCCGTTCCTCCCGATGGAGGCGTGAAGAGTACGGCGTGTGAGGAATGTAAAGTTCGGCGTGGAAAGCATCCTGGAGTGGAGGACATCTCCTGAGTGAGCACATGTGACATCCTCACCAGGCCTTCATTATATGTAAACCGTAAACACGCAACGCGAAAGCAGACAGCGCTGTTGGCTAGGGAGGCCGTTCTGTAGCTGGCCTCATTCCACGCTTATCCATATTCTGACAACGACATGCATATTCATGAGCATCGCGGCACCGGCGGCAGGCAAGCCAATCAAACCTCTGCTAACGAGATGGGAGAGGAGCTGAAACGCGCGTGTGAATCAGCTCGGAGCTCCGCGAGAAGTGAGCAGAGACTGGGTGATTATAGGAAATGACGTGGACAGCCATGAGTGCCCTGACAAACGGCTCCGTGATGTTACTGTACACGCTGAGAGTTTGGTGATACGTGCCTTTCGAGCCCAGTTCTCACAGCCTGACTATTTGGCTGTGTGTTTGTTACTGTTTGTTTACAACTTTGGTTATTTAGACAGTAAAAAAGACTTCTGTGATGAGTGTTATAAGGTGTTTATGGTGAGCTTTTATGCTGGTTGTTACGTATTATAAATATGCAACACAGGCCACAGAACTTGCTCTAGTTTAGTCTAGACAAGTTGGACATTCACCCTAAGCCGAGCAATGACTGTGTCAAGGTTACCAGGAGACAAACTTGCAAAGGTCAGTGGAGAGAGTTCGAGTTCAGTGTCATAGTCAAGGAACAAGACCTAAAAGGGTTTCATCAACAAAGTCTCTCAAAATTTATTTTAGAATACTTTATATAACATGTCCTTTAACTAAAAAACAGACTGGATATTCAATTTTCACAGGAAATTTAGCTAACGCTGCCATCACCTTTACCAACTCACACTTTCAGACATTAATGTTCTTTGTATGTCTAATCCCATTTCTTCTCTAAACGTTATATTAACAACAACAACTTTCGCTACATTTGTACTTTTTGCACACGACATTCTCCCTTGTCCTCACCGTGAACCCGTGACCTTTAATAATCAGCCATCCATTATCTTAACCGCTTATTCCTGATGAGGGTCGCGGGGAAACCTGGAGTCCATCCCAGAGCACGGGACACCCAGGGTGGGGCACCAACCCACCACAGGGCACACACACTATGGGCAATTTTGGACACACCAATCAATCAATCTACCCTGCATGTCTTTGGACTGTGGGAGGAAACCGGAGCACCTGGAGAAAACCCACGAAGCACAGGGAGAACATGCAAACTCCACACACACAGACCCAAGGTAGGAATCGAACCCCAGGCCCGGAGACAGTGCTAACCACCACGCCACCGTGCCGCCTCTTTAATAATCATTCAGAGGAATATTTCATCGATAGCTGCCGTTTGATCAGTAACTGCCACATGATTTACCGAAGTCAGTGAAGACCTTGAAAAATCCAAATTACTGCAAGAAGGGAAAAAGGGAACAATGTCTGGAAGAACAACGTGTGTCTGCAGCCCAACATCATCAAGCGGCTTGTGGGAAGGGATCACGCAGCACACCAAAGGCAGGTGAAAGGCTGAACTACTGATCACCAGCTGACAAATACGCACAGCCTACTGATATGCACATCTGTGGCTCCTCTGCCTTGAGAGTAATTGGCAGAACCAGGAATTCCCACTTCACCAGCGAAGGCCTCTGTGCAGCTCTGAACCGAATTATCTGTGTTTGTGACCCTATCCGCTCCCACATGTCCGTTCTCATCACATCAGCCGAGCGAGACGGGCCTCCGTAGTTTTCCACAGCATCCCCGCCTGCACCCCACAGACACGTGAACTTCTAGCATGCCTATCTTGTTCTTCTGGAATATTGCATTCTCTTTTATTCACAGCTGTCTGTGCACCTTCTTGTCTTATACAGGGCATTATGAGCAGACAGCAATTACAGCGTTAAAACGATGTGTCCCCATGCCATAAGATCAGCAGGTCTCATTTCAGCTGTCCATGCAGTACAGCCCCTATTGGCTAATATTCAACAGAAGTAGGAGGACAAAAATTAAAGAAAGAACAAATTATCTTTTTCTATTTCATCTGCAAAAGACAGAAAACACCAGTTGGGGTTCCAGTAACGTGAGAGTAACTAAACACAGAGCCCTTTATATCCAGCCTGCTGTCCCCTTCATGCTGTCCCAACATCCCCACCCCCACTCCACATCCCTATCCCCAGCCCCTACCTGCTTGTTTTTGAGGTCGAGAGAGTGCTCATAGTCAGCAGGTGGGGGGTGTGTACAGGTGCCAGGCCCTGGACCCTCCTCTCTTCTGGGTGGAGATGGACTGCCAGGCAGACTGGCGTTGCGCCCCTCACCAGCCTGGGCCCGTGATCGTTGCTCATCCTGCTGCTCTTTACGCTGCAACACCTGGTCCGCCTCCTGGTCGTCTCTGCCGGACGCAGCGTCCACAGCACATCCTGAAGGGTGGGAGTCGCCGCTGAAGAAGAAAAGTCGGCTTATGAGTGTCAGTGTTTGATCATCAGTGCGTAATTGTTGGTGTAATTGTCAGTGTGTGAGTGTCCCTGATTGAGTCTGCATTCCCACCCACATCTGTGTCCCATATCACTCATCGCCTGCGTGAAGGGAACGGGAAAGGGAATCAGGTTCTATAGTCATGTATATGGGTCACATATGAGGAACTGGTTCTTTGCATTTAACCCATCCCCCCGGGGGAAGCAGTGGGCAGCCATTTTTCAGCACCCGGGGAGTTAGCGTGGAGCATTTTGTTCAGGGACACACCTGGTGACTGGGCTGGAATTCGAACCAGAAGATTTCCACATCCCAGCCTGATGCCCTACCTACTGAGAACACTGTGTGTGTATGCGTGTGTGTGCGTGCATGTGGGGAAGGGGAGGGGTCATAGCAAGAACTGTGTTTGAAAAAGAGTTGGTAGGAATGGTCACAGCTACAAACAGACAAACCAGAGACTAGATAACCAAAATGCCTGAGCCTCAGCCTCCAGCACTATTGGTTAGCTCAGTGAGATTTTCATCTGGACACACAGCCAACTTTGCCTTCAGCACTCCAGGAGGCTCAGATCATTCTGAAATTATTCAGTTAAGTAAACAGCACATTATGCTTTTACATGTGATAATTCTTCCCAGGTGAAAAGGTACCTTGTATCAAGCATAAAAAATATTAATGAAAACAAATAAATTTTTGTAATAGATGTACACTTGTTTAAATTTGAACAGCATGAATGATGACTAATTATGTAAATTAAATAAACAATAAATCTGAGTGTTGCTATACATTAAATGTATGTTTTTCCATTAGCCAATTCTCAACTGGTGTTCATTTTACATAAATTATCATTATTTCCTACAGCACTCAAATACTGGCCAATAAGACACCAGCATGTGGGTCATGTGATGACGTGAGCTCAGCTAACGTTGCTTCCTATTGGATGTTAACTTTTGTGTCTGATATATTCACGTATGGCCCCTGTTTGTGGGGAGCCCCAGGTGCCCAACTGCGGAGGCACAGGAATTTTGTCCATTTTGGCCTCACTATATGGGGTTTTCATTTCACTGATGAACTTTTAAATACTCACGGACCATCAGGACCCAGGGAGTGAGAACCAAAAAAACAAAGCCTTCAACTTGCCGTGAAACAAGTGAGTTGCCTTCAAGTATTACAGGTAACACTGTCTATTATTACGTTCTGAGTATCCACACAACAGCCTTATGGGATGTAGGAATGCAGATTTTCCGCCTACTTTCCTTCACTATAATCTATCTTGGGATGCAATCAGAGTGATGTCAAAAATAAAGACACTGACAGCTGCAGTCGCATGAGACTATGTGTTGTGAGGACGCTGAAGTAGTATTAGAACAAATATTTCAGCATGTCACAGCAATATGAACCAGATGGAATATTTCAGCTTGTCACAGCAATATGAACCAGT
Source organism: Chitala chitala (assembly GCA_025773905.1). Taxonomy (NCBI): domain Eukaryota; kingdom Metazoa; phylum Chordata; class Actinopteri; order Osteoglossiformes; family Notopteridae; genus Chitala; species Chitala chitala. The sequence continues at coordinate 7,711 of JABJVR010048570.1, forward strand.
TTGAACATTTCCTGCATCTTATCTTTCTGAGTGTTTCGTATGTATGCATGGGAGTTTGACAAACGTATGCATGTGTTCATCTGCATGTGTATGAATGTGTGTCTACATGTTCAGAGACCCTGGTACTGTTGGCAACAGCTCTCTGGTGCCCATATGTATCTCCTTTTCTCTGGTTCTAGTACGTTTGTTTTTTCCTTTTAAAAATGCCACCTATGACATACAGTTTAAGAATACCAATTCAAATAGCATGTTCTTATGCAAAATACAATGGTTTGGGCTGTGACTGAAAATAATTCCGGCCACTAAGAGTAGGTTAATGTCTCTCAGTTGGAAAGCTTAGAAATTACACTTATAAACTCATGAAGGCTTTGTACCGCATACCACATTTTGGCTGTGTCTTGACTTGCTTAAATATCACAGTCACGTAAGCTGCCCATGTCCACATTTGCACAGCACGTCGCCTGCTTCACAGAAAAATCTCAGCAGGTGCCACTGGCCATATAATATCTCCAGCAGGTACAGGTAGCAGCAAACAAATTGATGAATGCAGCAGAAATGATGTGATCTTATGACACTGCTTCAACGTCTGGATAATCGTGTATTTTTTCGCATTGTGCACGGCACTATGCATCGTAATCAGGATAAATTCTGCGAGGCTTTTACAGGGATTCTGTCTCTAAACACCACGAGGCACCTCAAGGGACCCATCGGATCTGCACTGTAAGACAGATAATTACAAAACACAGACGGAAAATGAGATGCAATTTTGCAATTATGGCCACTCAAGCAATCAAAGCCTTAGTAGTCAGCACCAGATTAAGCTCAGAGTCATGGGTGAAAAAGCCAGGGAAAGCACAGGGCTCTCTCTTGGCTTTCTCTATGCCTTCCGACTCTAAATCATCCTGGTTTCACTTCCACTTAGGCCCCCGTCTCACAGACATCTTTGCCCACGTAATTCATACCCATCATCGCTCTTGACTCTTGCAGGTTTCAGCTGGATATCCCAACCCTTCCCCATCAATCATCTCGTCCCTCTTGCCTGGGCTGCAAAAGCTGCACCGAGGGCATAGAATTATTGCGATCAGCAATGCACAAGTGAAGCTGCGCATTTCTCGTATTTGAAAAGGTACCACTTACAGTAAGCCACAAACATTGCACTGAACAGTAGCCAGAGACTCCAGTTATGGCCAATTTCCCAGTAACCAATGCATCTGTTTTTATCTCAGTTGACAATTTATGCAGAGCCTGCTTTCTAGAGGGCAGAACGTCTGCACAACAGGGCCACAAACTCCCACAATGCCCTCTATAGAGAAGTACGCATGCCAGATAAGCACCCTTACATCATTTTCCTACAGTGCACAGAAGTAAAAATGGGCCCTCTCCTACGTTAAAATGTTCGTGGATTTCACTGTACAGGCTGCACACTGTAATTAGTCACACACAAACACAAATTCAACTCTGGCAAAGCTTTCAAAGATGAAAAAAGGAAAAAAAAAACTGCGAAGTCCCACTTGGGTCCCCTGCCTTTTTCCTGGGCTAGAAGAGAGAGACCAAGATAACAGATGGTTTTGTTGGGGTCTGCCACTCCTGTGAGCCTTGCTATGCTCTGTCCCCACGCAGCGTTAGATCCACACATAAACATCTCTCTGCACCCTCTTGTTTGTAGCTTCGACACACTGTTACTTCTCTCTATTATGTTCTCTTCATCTCAGCCCAGGGCACTCTCACTGGGCCTGGTCTATTTGGCTCTCATCATTAGCGACACTCAAAAGCGAGATGCCGGACAACATTCAGACATTTTAGTTTAAAAAAAAAAAAAAACAGAGAATGTACTAGAATTTAATCTTCTAGAGTTTTCAGGTTTGCATCCTAGCATCTTACCTACTGTGGCATTTGAGAGTCTAATTATTTTAGAACTGTTCACTGTTCTCACCCCAAATTCTAAAGCCTAAGTTTGAGTCTCCACTGTGATCCTTTACACAGTAAAAAGGTGGGACACCAACCCACTGCAGGGCGAATGTAATAACATTTTTTCCATGTATTATCAAGCAGAATAGAAAATAATCCATATTAAAAGCATTTAGCAGGAAGCATGGGATCCAGTCCCATCATCTGATCATTACTTTACCAATCCTTTATTCCAAGATCGAAACTGTCATTGTTACACAAATGTGTGTTTTGCTAATTTTGATTCACATACACTGAAAGAAAAACAGTTAGAAAGGTATTTTAATTTTATGTTTCACTCCGGTTTATTAACCTCTCGGTTGTATTAACTGACTCCCAACAGACAATACAACAGGAGGCCTGGGGAAAAACAAAAAGAAGGAGCATCACCATTTAGAAGAATAGATTTTCTAAAAGCTTTGCATTGCATTCAGTTGCACAATATATTCTTAAGCAAGTGAAATATTTTTTATTCTGAGCAAGTTAGTATTCTGCCCGCACCCCACCCACCTGTTACTGTCCCCAGGCCATGTTTCTTCAAGGCAGAAACAAAAGCAATAAATCTGTTTTGTTAGACAAGCACAAGAGATCAAACCGAATGCAAAGCAAAACAGAACAGCAGAGGCAGAACTGCAGCATTTCTCCGCATTAACAGCAAACCGGAATGTCAATATTTATATTACTATAATTCTGTTATGCTGAGACTCTGATAGGGCTGATAATGTAACATGCTGTGCTGAAAGAAGAAATGTACTGTCATGTCAAAAAAAACCCCGATCAAGTGCTGAGCGTAAACATACAAAAGCAAGACTCAACCTACAACTTGAACAGGTAATGTTTCTGATGAAGACTCCAGTTTTATGCAACCTACTGGCTAGTGATTGGAGCGGTTATGTAACTCTGCTGGTTTGTCTTGGTCTAGTGACCACTGCTCTTAGTACACAAGTACCTAAAATTAGGATCTCTCACCCACAGATACCCATCTGTCTCCCACTCAACACAATGGCAGGATTCCTCTTTTAGATGCCCCCGTCTGGCTCACAAACAGACCTCCGTTGCAACACTTCAGATGCAAAAACTGATTTTAGATTCAACACTCAGCACACATTCTGGATAGCCCAGCGAGAGTGGACCAATCAGGATGGACAAATCATGAACACACAAGCCTGAAGAAGCATTACCACCACAAACAAGCAACTGCAGCAGAAATTAGTTGCTTACAGGTCTGGTGGCTCAATGGGTAGAACCTCATACTGGGATGTGGAAGTCTCCGGGTTTGAATCCCAGCCCAGCCAGGTGTTGCTAAAAGCAAGACACTCAAAACATCCAGGTGTTGCTAAAAGCAAGACACTCAAAACATCCAGGTGTTGCTAAAAGCAAGACACTCAAAGCATACAGGCATTGCTAAAGCAAGACACTCAAATGCTACCCCCCCAGCTGCTGCATGTGGCTGCTCACTGCTCCCCCCAGGGGCTGGGTTAAATGCAGAGAAGTAATTTTACCTCTGTGATTAATAAAGTACTATAAAATAAAAAAAAAATGTACAGGGTTGTAAGTTCACATCTCCACGGGAGACCCACCAATGGTTTCCGGTGAGAGCACACAGTCTAAACTGCTGTTGTAAATATGCAGCCAAACGCTTCCACAATGGCGTCACTTTGGATAATAAATGACATAAAATAAAGTGAGCGATGACTCACAGAGTGTTTTCGGTTCTGTACAGCATGGCACAATTTGAAATAATCATGAGGAAAAATACGCTGCAGGCAGAACGAAAGTTCCCCACAGGGAAGAAACCGGAGGAGGGCAACCCCATGACACTGTATCACACTTGTCAGGCAGTCACCCTCTGCCTGTCACTCATGGGGACTCGTGTCACCCACACACCGAGCACTATGGCGATTACGGGAAAGTACGTGATTGCATTTGACAAGGGTGGCACCATGGTGTGATTTGATGGCACCCCCAGCTGCTGTGGGCTCCCAATCGACGTGTGGGTCTGATGCTATTTAAATTAAGTGGGCACTATGAGGCTTGCCACCACCAGCCCCCCCCCCACTCCACCATCACTCCACCATTACTGTGGCGTCTTGGAGATTGCTTTTCATCTGCCAATCAGCCCTAATCAGCACAGCCTGCCTGATCAGAAAAGCGAATAATTAACTTGACTTGAAGCGGCGCACCGGGACGTGAGTGGCATCGCGTGTCAGGCAGCCAGCTCTTTCCAGGCCTCTGCAGTCAACAAAGGGTCAAGCAGGTTTTTATCCCATGGACCAGTGGGGTTTAGAGCTTGTATCATAGATGGGGGGGGAATCAGAAGTATGTGTACAGACTCCTGACTCAGCCTCTCACCTTGATGGAGATTCACATGGACAAACCAAATGTTTCCTGAATCCAGATGTTTTGTGGGTCTTGAGCCTTCTTTAACATTGTTCAAGACATTTCCAGTTATTTATATATCCAGCATCCTTTATAGTCACAGACGTCATACAGATGTGATTAATACAAGAGCCAAAGTACTGCAGGTGCTGATTATGGTTGACAGGAATAAAGGAGAGTGAAGTGCATGCTTTGCCTTTAGTAAAGGAAATCTATACTGGAATTCCTACAAAGGAACTGAAGTTGAGAGAATGACCGGCTCTAGACCTCAAAGTGACTGTAAAAATCACAGCACATGCAGAACCTGACCTGTTGTTTGATTGGCCAGTATTCCTCCAGCCAACAGCACTGTAAAAATGTCATGTGATCAGAAAGGAATTCAGGTTTATGGGAGCAGAGTAGTGCTCAGTGCTTCTGGAAACTGCCCTTAATGAGAGTCTGAGGAAAATGAAAGTTCTCATAAATAATGATTTAGAAAGCCTCACAGGCCTGCTTGGTTGCAGGAAGGCTAATTCTATTACCAGAGCACACAAAGCCCATCCCCAGCTTGCTTAGCCGTCTGGGCAATTACCTGTTAACTCTCCATCAAGATAGTGCCACTTGTGTGCTGGGGCTGGTGAGGTCTGTAAGACAGCGTCACTGGCTCTGCAGAGCTCATTTTGTGCACTCACAATCTAAACACAGATTCTATACAGACAAAAACTTTCACCAATCTGCTAATGCATTCTCCAAAACTGGCCACAATCCACAACTGACTGTGTGTAAGCGTGTCTATGAATACATCTGTCTGATTTTTTGTACACGTGTGCATTTGCATGTCAGTGCCATATCCTGACTCTCTGACTAACCAATACAAGAGTTTTTCAACTAGCACCAAACATCTACCTAGAATAGGACTTTGCACGTGGTCTGTTACATAATGTGAAACTCAGTTACTGTGGATATAAATTGGCTGACAGAGAAGATGGCACCCTAGAATTGTCCCAGAAACCAGAAAATGGCTGAGGTAAGGGTTTGTCAGCCTATCCTGTCCTCATTGCAGTTCTGGTGGAGTTAGTGGTCTCTCACACTGCTCTGTCTTCCTTCAGCTCTTGAAGTGTTAAGAGTCTCTCAGAATGCTCTGTCTACCCTGCAACTCTGGTGGACTTTGGGGTCTCTCATACTGTTTTGTCCTCCCTATAGCTGTGTTGGAGTTTGGAGGCTCTCAGATTGTTCTGTCCCTGCTACAGCTAGACTAATGAAAGACTAGACTCAGGCCCATAATGCACCACTACAAAACACTACCTTCCTGCTGTGAATCCTATAATAAAGGTCTTATGCTCATCATGCTTCAGACAGCTCCCTGTCAATCAAAAAGAAGGCTGTCACAAACTAGTTAGAGGAAGCTAGAGACAGTAAGTTGCATGTAAAAATAAAATTCAATGTTCCTGGCAGCAGTTGATGCCCTGGCTTCTGAGGACACCCATATAACGATTTCCAAGATAGACATCCTGGACCAGGCCTGCTTATATTAAACTGCTTACCTCATCTGTGTACTCAAGAACCTCATGCAGAACACAGATTTTGCTGCAGGATGGCATGAAACATAAAGAAACAGAGAAGATCATAAAGAGTAAAAAGAAATAGTTGGCCTCTGGTCAAATTCCTGTCCAGGACACTTCAATTTTCTTCTCATTGAAGTCATTTTATATATTCAATCCATATTACCACTGGATAAATTGCTTTTTAAAATTCTGAGCCCATTCATTTATTTTCTTTGGTTCAAATATAGCTTAAGGCCTCCTGAAGGCTCTCTTAAAATTGCAACTAGATGTCTTTAAAGCTTAAGATTCTATCCCCTGAATTGTTAAAGAATTCAATTATGTTCCACATAGACGTAAACATCAGGCTTGAAGCTGCTAATACCTGCACTGAATTAATTTAGATCTATTCAGAGTGAATTAACAGACATATTAAATGTTCTGGTCAAATTATCAACCTGAAGATGTCAGATGTATTGTTTCCTAGTTTTTGTTTTCCATGTGAAACTAAATTATGTGCAGACTTAAGAACAAATAGTTTCAAAGAGTGGGCTTTAAAGGAGTAAATCTACTGCTTTTGGGGGAATGCAGAAGAACCTGTGACTTGCTGGTTTTGTTATTGGAATATGAACTTCATTGACTCATACTGGCCTTTTCTCATCAAACCCTTTGTTTTCTGTGGCTTGGAAACACAACCTATATCAACATAAACACTTGGTTTTGGTCTAGGTTCACAACAGTCTGATTCTGACCTGCCTGTTGCTCCAGCTAATGATGATGTATCTCATGGACTGTATGTGAGGTCTCTGTGAAGACCATGTTACCTACATGTCCAGCATTCCTGAGAAGGGAACCTTTGGAGCATGGCAGTGGATGTTTCCCCCAACATGACAGTCAGACCTATCCTGGAGGGTTCCTCTTTTTGTTACATGAAAAGATCACATCTCTAGATAGAGACAAAAGTTTAAGACTCATGATTACTAAAGCTCTGCTAGATTGAAACGACTATCATAATTTTGAAAAGATGTTAAGCTTGAAATTTAATGTATGTGTCCAAAGACTAAAGGCTCTTTTGTGGAAGGGAAATATCCTTTTATTGCTGTAGAAATAAATCCAGCAAAAAATGGTGGTTCCATTCTCTTGCACCAAGGCAACCCCATAAAAATTTATAGTGTTTTTACACAAAACTCTAAATCTTGCTGTGCATTTCAACAGAGCAGAACTCATACTCCCTCTCACTTACTTTGACACATCTCTGAAACTGATTAAATATAAGGCACAGCTCCTGTATTAATCACACCACCTGAGAAGTTCTGGAGCCAAATAAGGCTGTAATAAAATTTCAGCAGACCAGCCACAACAATGGGAAGCGAAATTGTAAGAGAGTAGATTCACCAGGATGAGAATCTACTCGTTACTCTTTCGTACCCTGAGCCACAGGAGGAGAACAAAGACTCAACTGCAACAGCCGAACCTTAGCACGGCGAATCCGTCCACATGCCCCAGCTGGGGGCCATTTCTCGAGGCATCGCAAATGGAACACTGCAAGCTCTGGCGTGCTAATATGTCTTACTAATTACCCCTGAAGTTCAAAAGCAAAGTAGCAAATTAAATTGTGTCACTGTTTACCAAAAAGCACAGACACAGTAAGGAACACAAGGGTCTATGGCAGGCATAAAGACCAGACTGCTATAATGTGACTGGATACTCAATTCAATGTTATGTAAAATAAACTACCATGCATTGAATTAAGCCAGCATCATTTATATGTAAAGTTAAACATAAACAAAACCCACAAAAGGAATAACATTTTTTTGCCCAAACTCTGGTTTAAAGTTATTCATGAGGCTTGAAGAAGCTTAGCATTTCTCGTGGTTTGCTCAGCATAAATGAGTCACTCTTATCTCAGGTCTTACACCTCATTTTCCTTGTTTGGAACATTGAGTCCCAGGTGGAAAACTAGCCAACAGGTGTTGACATCCCAAATGCAGTTTAATCACAAGGTTTAGCAGGTCAACAATAATTCAGCACGGAGTCCTCTTTGTAACTACAGCACTATATTTGCGGTTCTTATCACTCACTTTTCATATACCTGGCCTTAGTGCTGAATCAGGCAGGACCCAGTCTAATATTTTTGTTATATACATCATCACAAGGCAATATGGCTACATTGTACCACAGCATACAGCGACAAGCAGGCCAAATCTGTTTCTGAATTATGCTAGCTTCACAGAGCTACGCTTGGAGAACGTCCGTTAGTACAGAAGACCTAGAACTGAGCCAAGAGCTCAAATACGTGTAACAAAAATCCTGTGTTTTATCTGCTAGATTACCTGACTTTCCTACCAGATATCAGTATATTGTTATCTGGTGTTTTCCAATTGCTTTTTGAAAAGCTAGAGTGATTTGTTTGTGCTTTCTGCAGCGCTGATTATAAATGTTTCTCTGATTTGCTCCAAGCCTGCGTGACTCTTTCATTCCCAGCCCCGCTCCATAGCGGACTTTCAGTTTGGATGATATATTGGCTCCAGCACAGCAACAAAACTGCAGATAGGCTGCAGGCTACTGAAGATAAGCATTGTTTAAGCAAAAGTTCTCCAGCTTCCCGCACTGGGCCTTTGTCTAAGGAAGGATGTGGATTTTCATAGCAGCCCGGACCTCACTAGTGCTTGCACAACATCAGTGGTATGAGATGTCTGACCCAACTGGTGAGGTTATAATTAGCTTGTCTGTGACCAACACATACAACTTATATTTACATTCATTCACTTAGCAGATGTCTTTGTCCAAAGCAATTTAAAAATGACACATACATGTTAGAACAAAACTGGTTCTCTACAGTCAACATATCCCCTGGGGGTGCAGCGGGCAGCCATTATTCGGTGCCCGGGGAGTTATCGTGTTACTCAGTGATGCACCTGGTGGCTAAGGTGGGATTCCGCATCCCAGTCTGATGTTCTACCCATTGAGCCACCAGTCACTTAAACAGCTTATATCCTTCTGTAGTGGTGCAGGAAATATTTGAACAATATCACGAGGAACATGAGTTTATACATGGAGCATGTTTCATATAATAATGCCTCTACAATAGCAAAACCCATTATCAAAAATTCAAGAAGGGCATTACATCCAAGAGACCCCAATGGACACATAAGGCAAAAAAGAGTGGGTAGATCCATTAAATACAAAAATGGATTCCATTTTTCATGGTCAAAGATGAGTTTCTCTCACACAGCTGAAGTGATTAAGTCAGAACCTAGAAACTGACTTCACCCTCAGGAGCCATGTCACGAGATCGCTACTGATGGCAAAACCTATAAGCAGTCCCACGATGCACTGCATTCCGCTCAACTTATTTTCTTAGTTATGTCAACTCATAACAACGGCAGGGAGTGCAGCCCTGCAGCTCCTCTGCCTTGAAGACAACTCAACCACAGATTCCTCTTCCCCCTACAATCGTGCCATCCAAACCGTGCCAGAAAATGGGCTTGTTTAATGCCTGAATGCACACACCTCGACGCGGGGCTTTAATAAAATGGCAAGAGACAACATAGGAGTGAAAGTGAGAGACCCGCAGGTCGCTAAGGCAGAGTGGTCATCGCTTCTGAGCATGCTGATATGCATGGGTAGACCCTAGCCTTAACCTTTGGGTCAGGAAAAGAAAGAGCTGCCAAATGACTACATTGCATAAACAAAGGCGCGTTAATTAGCTGGTGCTGGCACCTTAGGATGGCCCACCTGTCACTGCTGCTGCTGCAAAGATGCAGCTGGAACATATGTCTGCTTTCTGTGGGAAGCTGGTCATCTAAACTAGTCTCTGTAGTCAGGTGATGGATCTCACAAGACATAATTAGCTTTCTGTTGTATTCACAAGGTAACTGTTAGAAATCATTAGTAATGGCTGAAATCACAGCTGTTATCTGGACAAAGGACAGGCGCACTGATGTTTTTGAAGTCAACGGGCAGAATGTGCTGCATTTTGCTCGAGCTGGTCTCCTCGGGCTATGGGCGAAGAGTGGAAGAACAAAAAAATTTGCATAAAAATAAAATGCCACACCACGGAACTGCTGATTACTGCTTCAAGAGGGCTTTTCTACAGAGAGTCAACAAAGAGAAAACACAAATGTGCATGGATAGTTACCTAAATGGGCACAATTAAACAGGAAAAGGACCTGAGACCCTGCTGAGGACAGTGCAATAGAAAACAAATGAATGGATGAATGAATGAATGAATGAATGAATGAAGTAAAAAGATCAGAAATTAGAAGGTGAAACATTATAAAACAAAAACCTTACCATCATCAGAGGAGAAATACAAAGCTAAGACCTAATTATTGCATCTGGTTTCCAATAATCCTCAGCAGCCGAACCTCTGAACATTCCAGACCTACAACTGTATTTATAGACTACTGTAACTCCTTGTACCTAGAGTTATTGGAAGCATCTGTGTGGCTGCAGCTTGTTCAAAATGCTGCTGCCAGGTTTTTAAGAGTCACAAAGAAGAGGACTCACATTTACCCAGTATTCGCCTCACTCCATTGGTTACCTGTTTAGGCTCAAGTTTTTACTGTATGCATTAAAGGGCTTTATATGGCATTGTTCCTCAGTATATCTCAGAATTTATCCAAACTTACATCACCCTTCCACATATTAGATCAGACCAGCTTTTGCTAGCTACTCCTCAATCATGACTCAAAACAAAAGGTGGTCTCTTCCATTGCTGCACCTAATCTAAGGTATGCCTTACCTCTGTGTATTAGGCTCTCAATCTATTGACATGCCTTACCTTAACCTTTTATCTCCATCCATTGACATTTTTTATATCCATCTTAGGGATCCATTTTCACTCCTCTACTTTTTACACTCTATCACACTGGTCGTGCTACTTTTCTGATTGTGTTTTCTGATTGTGTGATTCAGTTCTATTTTATAATTTTATTTTATTTTTAACATGCAAAATTCTGTGTTTAATATTCCCACGTTTATTCATTTTTATATTATTTGCATTTTACTGTCCATCCCATCGTTGTACTGCACTTTGGTGCAACATATTTTGCCATATAAATAAAATGACGTGACATTCTGTACAATGGTGTTTAGGTTCTGTGCCAGGGTGACTTTAAGTGTCACAACAGTGATCATTTGATAGTGCCAAACAAAACCATCAGAACCTTTTCAAAAAGCCAGCAAATGCAATGAATGTAAAGGAAAGGTTTGTTTTTTCCAAAGAGAGAATTAATGTATTTGCAATCAAAGTGCACATTAGCCCTTTTTGTAAAATTATTAACGATGTAGTTCTTTACTGTGTGCATGGTACACCACTGCACCATTGCTAATTAGGAAGAAATTATCCACTGAGGTTTAATGATAGCCTGAAGAATTAATGCAAGGTCTGAGGAATGACAAACTCAAAAATAACTGACAGGAACATTGCTGGAAATACAGACCATTTACATGTGTCTCTCTCTCTCATACTCTCTCACACACACACACACACACAATGGCTTCACTTTCAGTTCTAGACTTGTGATTTTTCTTTCCTAGTTTTTCCTTCTTTCCTAATACTGGATTGCCAGAGTGGATGTTTCTGCATGTGAAGTATGCTCTAGTCTAATTAAAAATCAGTATAAAGTTGGCCAGCCACCTATTGATTCAATCATATTTTTAATTTGGCTAAGCAAATCAGTGTGAAAGCCAGGGACAGGGGAATCACTAGAAATTCTGGGCCCCCTGACAAAATGTTACCTTGGACCCTTGTCAACCTCCCTTGTACAGCCCCTTTCCCAACAGTTATGTTACAAATAATTTATGCTACAATTTTCTAATACATTTAAGTGTTACTAGTTACTCTCAGTTTCACTTTTTCAGCAACAAATTCATGGCATTTGGATTAATCCATCCTGTAGTGGGGGAGGGGTTACATTGTTATTCATACATTATTAGTCATTTTATAATCATGATAATGGTAGAGTCATTGGTTCTACGTTTTCATTGTTAAAAGCTGATTTATACAATTTCATTATATTTAATCATTTTTATATATTATTGCGCCCCGGTGAAGAGCTGGGTTCTTAAATATATAAAGGTCAAGGTAGTCATGACTTTGGAATGCCCCTGGTGAAAGCCACAGATCGATTGTTCCACCTTGTCCACCTTGCAGTTCCAATAATTAACATTCTCTTTGTAAAATATGTTGCTCCTTGAGCTTAAAAGGGCCCACATTATGGCCATATTACAAAAAAGCTCCCATTATTACAAAAACACAGGAGAGGTAACCATTTAATGCATTTTTAAACACAAACCATTCAGTCAGGGTATCAGCTGAAGCCAAAGGGCACAGAAGAACCAAGGAAACAAGTATTGCACATGATCGCTCTGTCGTCTGTCCATGTGTGATACTAAAACTAAAGAAAGAGCTCTACTGTTTCTACCTGCATTACAGGCAGACTTCTTCAAATCTCAACAACCTGAGAGGAAACGGATGACAAGGACCGAAGCCTACAAAAACTGTAATGGGCTTACAACTTTGTGGACGAAGAACGTGGATTGTTATGAGGTAATTTCTGTTCTCACAACGCAGAATAGCTTTCGAACATTTTAGCTGGCGATGAGACAACAAGGCATCGGTGGTGCATTAGACAGAATGTTATGCTCTTTACACTATACTGAGTGACAGCACTGTAAAGTAAAAAAACGCTGTCATATTTTCTTCCGTGAAGATCAAAAACTGATTTTCATGTTCCAACATGAAGGCCACCCTGCCACATTTGTCAGAAGCAACACACTAAATTTATATAATGATCTATATACAGCTGCGGCCGCCGTAACTGCCAACTTGTTTCACTGACACTTTATTCTGAAGAGATGTTCATAGTTTATTATTTTAGTGCTGCATGGGTTAACATGCACACAAGTGATTTATATTAAGTACTTTGCTCCTTGGTGCTTTCTACACTTATATTCTGTGTCTTAAACCTACAAAATTCTGCCCAGAACTGCCCAAGGACCACACAGGTTTTGTTTCTGAAATATTCCAGAAGATTCCATGTGGATCACATGGAAATAAACGGGACATTACACGACAGCCGTATGTCTTGGAGCCTGCGCAGAGGGACTACATGTATGCAACAGCTAGCTGTGAAAGTTCTGGGAGGAAGAGTCTCACCTGGTGCAGACTGGGCTCTCCCCCTCAGGGGCATCAGGGGCAGGGCAGCAGAACTGGTGCAGCACTGTTTGGTTCCTGCAGGAACAAGAGACAGTGAAGGGCGTGAGTGAGGTGGCATTCATCTACAGAGGAGACACCTTCGTCAAGGTGGCCCAGTGCTTTAAACCGGACAAGACAGATTTCGCAACCTGTCATACAACTGATAGAGACAGTGAAATCCATGAGCTAAAGAATATAACAAATTCTTAAACAGATTAGACAGTGCAGCTTCTGCATACCTTTTATTGCCTTATCATTCTTTCTTAGCCAGACATTCTTTTCTATAACCCACTGCCAAAGTGGAAAATAGGAGTCCATTTGTACAAAGGTGTGACATTGAAAAACAGTATAGCAATGTTATGCGTGATGCCTTTTCAGACATCATCTTTTAATTCCTGTCTGACTAGTGCAGTAGACTGGTTTGTCATGGCAACCTCAGCAAGGCAAGAGAGAAATTGCAGCGTGCTGAGTGACACATAAAATGAGCAAAAAGTATATAAAAATAAGGCAGGCACTGACAATTAGGGGCAAAGGTATGTGATATTGTAGCCATTTGCATACAAAATGTCAGATATGTACATGTAAACCTCAGATGTCTCTGTCTGCCATTATGGTGCCGTGTCCATACAGCTAACAACAGTTTACGTAGAAACCAACCTTAATGCTCCGCAGGTAGATAAATAACATGGTGCAGCACATTATGAACACAACTACATATCATGTATATTATTACGTAATCATAGATAATCTCAAAAACCCCTAGTAAGGTTACTGTCCTTGTGAGGATGAAGCATAAATTACACTGAGGAAACAACACCTCAGTGATGACTTTTCCCCAAACAGCAGACTTATATTTGCATATTTCTTTTCCAGTGTACATTTCAACGTGAAATGAAAGGCGATGAGATGAAGGGCTCTGCACCAGACTTTCTCATAAATTGTAATAAAATCAATCCGTAGTGTGTCACCTCTATGAACAGCCCCACGCCTGTCCCAACAGAGTCTCTGATGAGGTCACCTGCCCAGGTGAGGAACAGTCCAGACTAGCTTCTAAGCAAAGGCTTGCTCTTCTAGACTGTGTGAATTAAGTGTGACCCACAACAATTGTTTCATTATTCTTCACCAAGGCCAGTAAGTTCAATTACATTGGGGTCGTCATGCTTGGGTGGTGATAAATGGCCCTTTGCTATTTCATGACACCGGTGTTTACATTCACAGAGGTGAGCTTACTTTCTATTTGCGTGGCTTTCCATTTGGACTTTCTCTGAAATCCCATATCTGACTCATAATAGGCACTCAGGACGTATTAAAAGCTTACCCCTCCCTTGCTACTTAAACCAGGAGAAGCAAACGGGTTATGGAGACCCCATGGTGGACAGGTGTTGTCTTAAATCTTAGCTTTTAAATGTTTTATTGAGGTTGCTATTTGGGTGTTAAGTGTGACCCTACACTGGTTTAGCTGTCAATCAGGAGCTGATTAAAACTTCTCCTGTTAATCCCACATGGTCATCCCAGACTGGCACCATCAGGGTACAAGGAAGCCTCTTTTCTATTATACAGAATTCAGGCAGCCTGAAAACCCCAAAATGGAATTTGTCAACATTTTTCACCATATTAAGTCTGTGATTAGCATTCAGAACCTTCTGTAAAGCAACTGCAGACAAGGCCACTGGTTTTGCTGTTAGAATGCTAAGATGGAGAATTTATGATTACAGTTTTACTTAATGCAAGTCTTGTTAAGAATTCCATCATATCACAATAATTCATAAACTACACATAATTTCAGTGTTTCATAAAGATAAGGTCCTCTGGAGAAAACAGTCAGTCTGGAGAAAAAAATAAAGCATTTCCTCATTTTACGTTTTTTTCTGTTCACATTTTTTCACTACAACATTTTGTATGTTTTGAAATCACATGTTCTGTTTGTATAATTTCCTTGATATGCATTTATAAGTTTTTCAATTAAAGAATACTTAAACATCCATAAACACCTGAGCTTTTAAAATGGCTCTTGGCTTTTGATACTCAAATTTCAGGATTTGAACAGAAAATCAGAAAAATGTATCCAATGTGTACTGGAAGAAATAATAATGTACTTGGCTGTAGTTTGGCATCAACTGTTTTCTGTAGATTTTCTGTCGTCTGTTTTCATTAAGTAAAATCAAGAAAAACAAAATTTCTTTAACCAAAACACAATCGACTCCTCTGCAATCAATGAGTACAGTAACTGTTCATTACAGAAAATTCCCTTGATAAATTTAAATTGTTATCTGCACTTAGTTTAACATAAATTTCATATTTTTAGTTTTTAGCTCTGTAGAGGATATTAGAAAACAGAATGTGCAGTAATTTAATGTGAGCCTCATTGAAACATACAATTAAATGACCTCGTTAAATGTTTAATAATAAAGCATTTTGAATTTGAAGTGTTGCGTATCATGTTAAAATCAATTGATCGTTATATATGCATTTTACAGAAAATTAGTGATATTTAAGAAAATTGGGATTTTCAGATGGGATAAAAACTCCATCTCATTATTTTTCCCTGTAAATGAATGGAAACTGTTTTTTGACCTGTTTCTTTTTCATTGATGTGGTATTTTAAGGAATGAAGTAATAACATGTACCATGGGGTTCTTGGAGTCTGTAATAATAGCACCCTGTTTAGATTTAGACAACATTCTGTGGGGGAGGCAGCAGTCAGTAAGGACAATATTGTGTTTGGGTGGTATTTTATGTAGGCAGTATTCTGCTGAGAATGCAGCAGTCTATAATGACAGAGCTCTAGCACATGGTGTACTGTTAAGACAGAACTCCGGGTGAATATCGCTCCACTGCACCCTGATGGCCATCGGGCTCAGAACAATGTGGCCACAGCACCCCAAGCTCAGACACGTCCTCACAAACTTCTGGTTAAACATGAAGAACTTCCATGATATGCAATTTGAAAGTGCAATATTTCAGATAGACCCAGAAATCAGACATAATGCATGTGCTACAGCAGTGTCTGTCTGGGGTTAAGCTGGAAAGCTGCAGGCCAACAAGGCTAGATGTTCATACAGGCCCTGCCACTCCACACTCTTACAGGTGGGGATGGGTTTGGAAATTATCTTGAAGCTGCCATTCACAAAAAACAAATTTAATGTAAATGCTTCATCCTGGATCCTGAACCATTAAAAATAGAGTGGAAAGCGTTCGTGTCTGACACGGTGGTGAGTCCGTCTGTTTTCACCGCATCTTCCAGCAGTCAGTCCTTCGGCCCCGCGGGCGGGGGGGCCGGGGGCCGGCGGGCCGGCGCCCGGGCGGCGGCGGGGGGGGGGGGGGGCGGGGGGGGGGGCGGGGGGGGTGGGGGGGGGGTGGGGGGGGGG
>JABJVR010048571.1:0-23081 GCA_025773905.1 Chitala chitala
GTGTGTGTGTGTGTGTGTGTGTGTGTGTGTGTGTGTGTGTGTGTGTGTGTGTGTGTGTGTGTGTGTGTGTGTGCAGGAGCTGTAACCTGTAGGTGCCTGTCTATGCATGTGTTTGCGTGTGTGCGTGAGTGTGCGTGCATGTGTGCACATAATTGTTAGTGTCTGAAAATGTTTTAACTGTGAGGGTTTGACAGAGGGAGGACACAAGCGCATGAAAGACACAAGAGGACGATGTCATTGAGAGCAGAGAGTCCGCACACCTGAGGGCCTCCTTCAGTCTCACAAGGGGAAACCACTAGGAGGCCATGGTGGGAGCAGTATAGGAGGTGTTGCAAGCGTGCTCTTCCCACACTCAGAGGTCAGAGGTCATCAGCTGCCCTTTTAACCACAAGACATAACTGAAATGAGTGCAACAAGGTGCGGTGAAGAACTGCTTATCTTCTCTTAATGACAGACACAGAGTCATCAAGCAACCGAAAGCCTCCAGAGTTTGTACTGTGGATGCACCAACAGTCTTTAAAAAGAACAGATAAGGAACGCTGCGGAAGAAACCGTGAAGCTAGAACAGCTGAAAAGCACGCTAAATGCACACCATATCAAAACAGTTAAGTGACTGAGAATTTGCGAGCAGCGTTTGCAGAACTAACTGACCCACAGGAAATGCCAGAGCACCCCCTGAAAGCACGTTACCATGCATTCTCCACAATCCCCGCGGCCAAGGTCAGACCAGGTTGAGGCAGCACTCTCGGTTAAATAATTAAACAGCAAGACTAATCAGTAGAGCTGATCGCTTAGTGAAGAGCTAGGAGCTGCGTGCAAATGGCTCTTGGCGCACACTTCATTAGTGCCACTGGACAAAGGATAATGGGGCGGGGCCTCATGTGTGCGGAACAGGGGGACACAACTACATACTTTCAACCACCGGCTGGCCTTCACTGTTGGTGTGCCTTCATCCTCGACTGGTGCTATACTCAACAAACATCACGCAGTCAGCTAGAAAACAGAGTGTCCATTGTCAGAGTGATATAACCTCATAAAGGCATCAGTGTGTGTGCCTGTATCTCCTCTCCAAATGCCTAGTTCAAAAATGCTAATGACTAGTGTGATTAGTGTGTATGAGGGATTATAAAAGCCTGTAGGTATAAGAATGGATTTTACACTGACATATAAAAACGTGTCAGCCATTCAGAGTCGCACCAGCCGGACATCTGGTGACCGAGGCAGGTAGAGGCGCGGCCGTGTCACTAAGACGCTCTCCGGGTCCAGAGGCCTGCATCAGCACCATCCTGAGCTCTGAGAAAGGCCTCCCAGTTACTGCACCGCCTCAGCCAGGCACCAGACACAATGACAACAAGTGAAATCGCTGCTCTGTCACCTGCCAATCACTGCAGTATTCCTAAAACCAGCAGACTGAACTTTTAGCACAGCAAAACCAATCCTACTTTCACATACATAAACTACTGGCCTCGATGTCTTTTAAAACATTGACTCTTATCAGAGGGTGCCTAATTTGCACTTCCCATTAGAGCCCTGTTGCTTATGGGTGATTCTTTAAACTTAATCATATTAGGCCCCTTTGCCTACCACTGAAGCAGGCGGTTGATGACTTCCATCAACCTGACTCAAAAGCAATAACCATTTTCTGGATTAAAGGAAATTATTTTTTTCTCATTAATGGTAACAAAAGCCGTCTATTTTAACACACATTGTGATTAGAGGCAGGTGTGGGGAAAGGGGGGGTTCTAGGGGTTGATTAGGGGCCCTGATTTTCCCGGCCAACCTACTCGGTGATGATGTGGTTCAGAGTAAGCACAGCCAAACCTAATTTACTACACTTGCGTGACAGTTTTGGATGACACAGAGCATTAGGGATTAGTAAATCCTGAAAACTCATGTACACTTTAGGTTGGGGGGGCTCAAGAGGACAGGCTCCACATCCCTTCCTGAACAAGGTTTGCAGCCCAGTGTGTTAGAAAAGGCCTCGCTTCTGCAGGAGGACAAATTGGAAAGTGAGTGAGACTGAATAAACCAGGGTTCTGATTCAGAGCACTTCAATGGGCAGCCTTGTTTAACTCTGAACCGCACCCAGCTCCATGCATACGCAAAACTTGAAATAAGCCGAGGTTCAAATATGGAAACAGGGCTGCTTAACGTCATACCTCTGGTTCTCATCTGTTATCTGAGCACCTTTTTGTATGAGCCCACTGGAAACACACAACCCCAGGTCATATCATATCGCTTCCTTAGACTGAGATATCCTCACAAAACAACGACCCGCGTGAACAAAGGACCACGAACCTCATCGTGACTGGAGGCCACTAAAGTGCTGGGCGAATCTCATCTAGGTAACCATGACACAAGCTTCTCCCTTAAACAAGAATTAAGCACACAGTTCCAATAGAGCTGGAAGCCCTTACACTCTTTTATGTTATAAATCTGCTCGTACTTCATCTGCGACTTCCAGATTCACTGCTTATTGTTATAATGTGCTGCCCTGGGGTGATCCATCTGCAAAACCAGCCAGCTAACCCTCATTAAGTAATGCATTAAGGGATATGAACTCAAGCAGCAGAACACATGAAAACCACGAGAACAAATATACATTACAGCTTGCTGGAAAAGGGGCCGCTGTTCTCTGGTTCGTTCTTGCAAACTCAACAGTCTTTTCTTCCAGCGAGCCAATCAAATATTACAGAGTGGTTATGGGTGGCAAAGGTTAGCAGTCGGGAAGTTAACAAGCGCTACGTCTATCGGCGGGCACGCAAGCTGACCGGGCCACAGACGTCACTGGAGAATCCTGCATGGCTGCAGACTCCGCGGCCCTCTCTGTTGGCTGGGGCCCAGAATCCCCCAGCATGCAAAAGGCGAATATAAGTGTGACCCAGGCGGTTAATCACCTCTATGTGCATCTCCAAAAGGTCTCGCCTTTTATTTGCATAAAAGGCAGTAATGCACAAGCTGGGCTTCACATTTCTCTGAGGTCACAAGCAGGGCTTTTCAGCTGGGGCATGTCTTGAAGGAAAACAAACAAATGCACACGCACACATGCATGTGGGAATGAGAGCTTTGCAGAATCATTTGTGGGAATGAGGCAAGGCATGTGTGTAGGTTCCTGGTCATTCCTAAGCATGCGTGTAGGTTCCTGGTCATTCCTAAGCATGTGTGTAGGTTCCTGGTCATTCCTAAGCATGCGTTTAGGTTCCTGGTTATTCGTAAGCATGCATGTAGGTTACTGGTCATTCCTAAGCATGCGTGTAGGTTCCTAGTCATTCCTAAGCATGTGTGTAGGTTCCTGGTCATTCCTAAGCATGCGTGTAGGTTCCTGGTCATTCCCAGTGACTGCTAAAGGTATACAGACAACTGTGCCCACTAATACAACCTTAAACCCTTCTAGCCGAAAATACACATAGTCCAAGGCTACAATCATGCGTGTGCAACAAACACAGACAAACGCACGCACACATACCACAGACATAGAAATGGGCATGACAGCAACACTGATCCCACAAACTGCTCTACACACTTCAAAATGTCTACATGTTCACCCTTCAGAAAAGTCTTTTCATCTGATCTAAAGGAATTTCTTATTTTCGGTCAGAGTACTTCACAAAACAACTGTGTCAATCTAACATATTCACTCACCATATAGCTTTTTTCAAACGTGATTTCTTGTAAATGTCAGTGTTGAGGAGTCCGTTCTGGGGCAACTTAAAAGCATAAAAGCCATCGTTTTTGCTTTGCTTCCTAAGTAATGATTTTCTAGCAGCGTTTCCAATCAAGGCAAAAAGCTGAGCTAACATGGAAACAAAACAATTTCGAACAACATCGTTTTCTGCATGAACACTAATGGTGTAAAATAGCACGGTATATGAGGGAAATACACAAAACTTCTCGCCACTCCCCCCTGCCGTGCAGACCCCGCCCCCATCTCTAGCAAACGTCGCTCGCGCAGCTAGGATTAATGAGCTGACGCTTGACAGACACCGCTCACGACGCCTCTGGAAAACAGGTAGGCCTAATGAGACAGAGATGATGAACGAGGTGGGCGCACCCGGTCTGCTAACAGTAGTCTGTCCCTCACTAGTCATCCCACAAAATGGACTTATGCCACGCTGCCGTTAGCAAGCAAAACTGCCGGCTCACATCGTAAAGCCGTGTAAATCGTTTAAGCCGACGAGTGTCGTTTTGTTTTGCTTGTTTATTTGGAGCGGCTAAGCACGCCTGGGGCACTCACAGGAACCGCGGAATCGGAGAGCTACTCTGTGTTTGGAGGAGAGGCATTTAGTCATTATTAGAGTGCAGAGAATTTACGACATCTGTAAGTGCCTTCCATGACTTTAGGAACAAAAACAAAACAGAAAATGTCTGGGCCATGGACACTGACTACAGTTTAATGGTCATACAGAGTCTGGCTGCAGAAAAACAGAAACCGGTACATAAACAGGACATACGACATACTCCATAGGATAACGACTGTTTCTCGTTATACGGTATTTACTATGGGTGCATGCTCAGCTGTGGTTAACAAGACTGTTTGTCATTGTTATGATTAATGTCAGATGCATTAATTAACTTTAAACAAGACTTATATCCGTCATTGGGATAAACACTAATAAAGATGCTAATTTTTAATGATTCATCCTTGATTAACTCCTTTGGCAATTTACACTATATAAAAATGAATTACACATCACTGAAGGAACAGCAGAACAGCTTCATTTGAATACTATGTTTCCTCAGTAGCTTCAGCAGTTTCCATTAACAATGGACAGACAATAGACGCCGCTCAGAAACTGGAGATTTAACTATAAGAGCCTTCTTCTGCCATCCAATTAAATTTGACTAGAACAAGGGAGCAAAAATAACCAGTATCACGGTAACAATTAAATTGTTCTCTGTTAACGAACGCAAACAATAGTTGTTTGCTTTTAATTACAGCGCATTCAATCATCTTTCTCTGAATTGTACTGTACAATTACACAAACACACTACTGGGGCAAGAAAAGGTTGCAAACATGCGCATCCTGATATTTCACTGCAATTACTGGCAATGATTCCTTTGACCTGCTTGAACGCTGCCAGCAAATTTGACACAAGGCACCGTGAAAGAGGACGTTTGACGACACCAGTTCAGCTCAATCTGTGGTTCTGTGTTACGCGTGGCACCACACAAACCGAACTGAAAAGTTCCCGAAGCCTGATTAATAAAGTGCCTTGAGATTGTGTCCAAAAAGGGTTTGGAAGAACTGCTTTGCCGAACATCTGAGGCCCATCAGAGACACCTTCTCAAAAGTCCAAATAATAACAAGAGACGATGGATGAAAACTACAGGCAAAGCAGTACTTAAAAACATGATCTTGTAATCCTAAGGACTGGTTTTTCCATCTCTTAAGTTTGGAGATCTTTCTGTACCACTGGGAGGAAGCGGACACACCCCAGCCAGGGTAGAAAAAAAACATTCCCCTAAATGAGCACATTAAGAAGGCATTTCTAATTATTGTACATGTCTGCAAAAGTCCAACATGCGTTACAAAAAAAAAAAAAAAAACCGCTGCATACAGTCCATAAATCAAATTAAATAATTTAATACTGTTCATGGAAAATTTCTGAATTGTATATTCACTCAGGCCTCCTGCAGGCCTTTGGTCTTCCAAACTAACTGAGGCACAGAAACAAGATGCAGCAGATGCCGATCAGCAAAAAATAAGCTGCTTTTGAAAAATACGCTTCAATACAAACTGCTGCCGGTCATGTAATTTAACATAGAGATTTAAAACACGCCAGGTAAGAAAGACGTGCAGATCCTCCTTACCCTTTGGCGATGAGCAACAAAACCAGTTTTTTGCGACGCATCAGGCTGTTTACCTGTTGCAGGTCACACACTCCCGTATAGCATTCCTAGACGCCCCCGCTGGCTGTTTGAAGAGGCAGACATATGAATCCATAGCATGGCTGCAAGGTTTGTCACGGCAGTGGCAGAAGGGCAGCATGTGGGGGGGGTGAAGTTAAAATACATTTTTCATCTTGCCTCTTTCACACACACGTGCACACGCACACATGTTCTCAAATAACACGAGAACACTCTTTAAATCAGTTCTGTCAGTAGGTAAAATCTAATGTTAAATATAAAGATAAATTCTCGTACAACACAATGTAAGGGTCTTGAAGATAAGGTCTGCAAAGTTCTCAGTAAACAGCACAAAACATCCTTGAATTTATACGTTTGAAAATATTTACCTAGATTTAAAATGTCTAATTTTTTTTGTATACCTTCAAAGCAATTACATTTCATTGAAATTCAAGGACACAATGTCATACATTTGAAACTTCAATTTACGGTTTCAAAGATGCTTGCTTACCTATTAATATATGTACACACTAAACATTTGTCAGATCTAGAAATAGGGAAATACTACAGAAAATATAAAACATTGCTAGTTGTTCCTACATTGTATGAGTAAATAAACCATCTACACAATCAAGTCTGTGATCCCATGCAGGTCTTGAGGCTAATAAGCATTTGAACCGTGCCCCTTGTGATTTAATAATCCAGCTGTTACTTCATTATATCTATTTACAATTAATTTCTCAAAAAAACCTTCAAATACATTTCCTGACCACTGGAAGATGAGCTGTTGTCTTTATAAAGCATTATTATTTTTAAGCAAAAACAGAAACTTAACGAAACAGTGCTAATTACGTAGCTGAGGCAGAAAGATGACCTGAAGACTTACAAACATGACACCTGCTGGGGGCGGAGCCTCACACGCTCTGCTCTGCGATGTCATCTTACAGTCAGTCTCCTTGTCGGAGCAGGAGTGAACTTTGCCACTCTGCAACACTGCCTCTCTAAGTGAGGACTGGAGACAGTGCCCCCCCTCCGAACCCCTTCACCCTCTAAAGAATGGAAGCAAAGTCCCAGAGGCCCTCAAGCTCTACCGTGGTCACAAGGCCGGCCGCCAGACTTCTCAACTGGCTAACAAATAGCTGTAGCTTTGCTGCCACGCGGGCCACACGCTCTCGCCTGACTAACAGCAAACACGAGGGCTTAATTAAAGCACGACGGCTAGGAGCTCCCAGCAAACAGGGCCACTCAGAAACAGGGGCCTCATTGTTCCGGAGGTAAAAGAGCCCTTTGGTCTCCACAGCCTTCTACTGAGATTTTAAACACTGAAGGGAGAAGCTGAAGTTAATGTCCAAGCTAAATCCACACACGGTGACAAGGCCTCTGCACTGAAAACGTCGCAAACAGACCAAGTACGTTCTCCCAGAGAAGCCTTCAACCAGCAGTTCTGTTGACTTTACCCACTTTTCCAGCATAAATCTCACTTACAACCAAGTTGATTCAACCAGCTATAAAATGAGCGGTTATAAATCTGCCCAGGACAGCACAGAACCAAGAGACTGGGTCAGAGTGCAACAGCAGGCCCTCTCAACTGACCAAGCCGAGTGTGAGAGGTCATAGAACAGAGGGCAGGCAGCAGGTGAGCAAGACTAGAGCGTCCATGGCAACGCTGAAGTGATGAGCAGCAAGAAACCCGCGCCTCCCAGGAGGAATCCGACCCAAGCAAGATCTCCAGCTCAGGTGAAGCTAGACAAGCCTTGGTCAGGGCTGAAGACGAGGAAGACAAGAAAAAGAGGAAGAGGAGGAGGACGTGGCACAAATGCTGACCTCACCCAGGACAGCAGGCATGCTTCACTAACTGTGCCCACACTGCACTCTCCCACTGCACTAGAGGGACAGACGAGACAGCCTCCTATTTGCACCCACACTAACTCTGTCAAAGTGCCCGTGCAAGTCACTGCAACCAAACTTCACTGCTGCATAGAAAAATTAGTGTAACCTGTCATTCCTAGCAATCTTTTGAGTCACTGACATCAAGTTTAAATATTACAGAGAAAAAAAGTTGGCTGATGACATATATAGAAAGGGACATCAAACTGAACCCAAACACAAAAAGGCCAAGGGGACATGCAAGAGAGAAAAGGCTGCAGTCACGGGCGGCGTGGTAAACCAGGATGTCTAGGTCATGTCTACTCTGCTGCTGGGACGGCTCCAAGCAGGAAATGAGCAGTACTCTGTATCAGAACAGCAGGCTGTGGGACAGCAACAATGCTGTCCAGATATCCCTTGGGCTGTGCTTTAACAAGACTCTGGTGTTACCACAAAGCAGGGCCCGTAAAAAGAGTATGCCCCGTTCAACATCTCCTTGGGTATGCACGCAATGTCATTCTCCAGCAAACAGAAAGATGCGAATGTGCACTGGAAAGGGTTCAGAAGCTATGTTCATCACCACCAGAACACAAATCATGGAACAAATTAGCTTCTGTCTGGCCTGAGTTCTTGTCGATCACACATAAATCCCACTGGAGCCCTCGCTGCAGAACAGACAGTATTTTGCACACGATATTTACTGCCATCACTGAAGCCTGCTTCAGTTCAGCCAAAGTGAACGAGAACGAACGAGCATTACCCATTGACTCTACACATCTATATTTCCTGTGTCTCCAAGACCTGCAAGACAGTGACAGGAGGGCACATCTGTCCAGAAAGGGCAACTCTTCCCACAGGACATTATTAGCCTAGCGGACTCTTTCGGGTGTCCTTCCAAAATGCATCCACATCTGCGAGACGGCGGGGGCCATCGTGAAGTCCTCGCTCCCTACATTACCTCTTTTGTATGCAGGGATGCCGCTCGCATGTCTGCCGTGGGCACATATGTGCCACGCCACCCCTCCCCGAAGCTACACTCACCGGGTACTAATGGGCGGCCGCCGGCCCCAGTGGGGTGTTCCCGGGAGCAACCGTGTGCCGACCCCTCGGAGCGCTGCGTGCGTCAATGAAATGTCAGTTTCACTGCCAATGAACTTCTCAGCCATCACACCTCCAGTAAGAAGGCCAAATGGCTAGTCAGACTCTCAAGTGAATATCAATCAGAAAAGGGTACTGAGGAAGAGATGGGGGAGCAGAAAGTATCTGCCTTATCCATCCTTCTAATGTACTCTAATGCTGTTTAAGCCACTAAGTCATGCTACAAGTTCTGCTCCAGCATTTCATGAAGGTCATTCCCTTCTTGTGTGCTCATCTGGCTTCTCAACGGCAAACAATGAAGCATGCTAAGTGCTAATGTCTTTTCTGGATCTCTCCTGGCACAGCTCTGAACTCCCCCAAAATCTCACAATACAGAAATCAGTCTGCAACCTTTTTGTATGAGTAAAGAAAACATAAACAGTTCTCGCAGAACAAAAATAAATTCCTGTTCCTTTTGTGCAAATGTGCAGAGGGTCGTCCCATGACAATTATCTGATTCTGCCATAATATGTGGGCCTATTTAACCTTGCCGTCATTCCACTGAGGACACCAGCATCCGTTGTCTACCTAGCCCTACCAGTTCCTCTCACCCTTAGGTGAACTTAATCACTTAGACATTTCTATGCATCTCACTGATCTTTAAAACCTGCGAACAGAGTAGGCGTGCTCACGCCAAACCTGTTGACAAGGCTGCGCTGAACTCAACGCTGAAATCACCGAGTTAACTGCAAACCCCAGACCTCCACAGAAAACTAACCTCAAGGATGGCCCTCAGCTCCGAGCAAGGTGTTGTGCTAAGTTCCCTGCCTGCAACCAGGAGTTAACAGACCTGATGAGAAGCAATCTCCTGTGTTTTGGCTTTGCCCTCCTCATGTTTACGCACCTGCCTCGTAACGGCTTTTGTGACACCAGGAGTAAAGTTTCACAGATGCCCTGACTTGTTCCAGAAGGTTTTTCAAAGCCATAGGCTGCACAACAGTAAGCCCGTTCACATTTCAGGCTAGATGGCTCAGTGTTTAAACCCCGTATAAATCCGTTAAAAGAAGAAGGGACGTTATGTGCCGACACCGCTGGGACAATGCCGTGAGGTCTCAGGCCACTCTTCTCTCAATCTGCTCAGTTTTGGAGACTCTTACGTTCCAACGCTCTTTGTTTTGCTCCTGACAAGCAGCTCAGAGTGGAACCATCTGAGTAAAAGAGCAGCCTTGTTAAGATATGAATATTGCCTTGTTTTGGGGTTTTTAATAGGCGTCTTGGGAATAGGCCTGAAGGTGTCTCTCTGGTAGACGCGTCCGTTTTCCTCGTTTGTGCCACACACAATCTCTACCCAACAGCGTGCCGTGGCAGCTAATTACCGCTTTGTTTCCCAAAACGCCTCGTCCGCTCGTATGCTGCCTGTCATGTTTTTTTTTCCCCGTCCCTCTCGTCCTCCTTAACGGCGGCTGCACTTCAGATTCGTGGCAGTTACAGTCTGCGGACTGAACATGACTGTGACAGGTTTGATTTTATGCTAATGAAAAGAGGGAAGAAAAATTACAGAAACGCAACTTCAGCAGTGCTCCCCCTGGCTGCAGCAAGGGAATGAGGCTGGGCCCTGAAGAAAGGGGGGGGGGGGTGCCGATGGCCTTTTCCAGAGCTGGACTCTCTTGACCGACACCCCGTGGATGCTGCTGAACCTTTTCATTACAGGGCCTGACACTTCAACAGGCATGACAGCTGTGAACTTTGAGAAAGGACACCAAATACCATTTGCTGTTGAAGATTAGATATGTTGGGCTGGGAAGGGATAAAAAAAAAAAAAAAACTCCTGATTTTGATTGAAAGACTGGAATATGAAACAGGCAATACCTGATGTATATTTACACTGAAGTAAATAACTCCAAAATGGCATGCAAGGGAAGAAAAAAAAATGCTGAAGATCTTTGTTAGAATTTACATTATGACTGACTCCCTCGCGATCCTGTGTGCAGTTATTCAGGGGTCAGAGAAAAGGAGGCAAACTTTAAATGGAGACAGACAGGTAGAGTCACGCGAGAGTTCACTTTAACTACCTTTCAGGGGCTTCAGCCTCATGCCAAACAACTGTGACCGAGCACAAAGCCGCAGTGATGTCTCTCTCTCGCTTTCCCGCGCCGCTTGGGCAGGGCTGTGCGCTCAAACTATGCGCATATCAGTTCACCAGGGTCGTTAATCCACCCTGGAACGTGTAACTAAGCACGGCGTGTCTGTTTGTGGAACCCGGCCCGTATTATTCTTTTCAACCTCCTCACCCTGAGCCCATCTGTCTTCCGCAGAGCTAGAGAACTCTGCCAGCACGGTGACCCCTGACGCAGGACCCAGGACCCGGGACAGCCATTAGCCAATGAGTCAGAGTGCCGTGGGGGGGGTAATGCTACACTTAGCGTGCAGCCTCCTGATTAGAATTCAGCGCTGGATTAGCAGGTAGTGTGCCCTGACCTCCTAATGAAATTAACCAAAGAAACATAATGGCAGAATCACTGACAGTCAGCAATTAATGCTGGGGAGGTGGGGGGGGGGTGGCTGTACGGCCAGGCTGTGAGATGGGGGCTTTCCAGTTTTAAATTCACAGAAGCAGGCTGGACAGCACACACGCTGCTGCAGCTGTCGGGGCAATGTGGCAGGACAGAGAGCAAATGA
Organism: Chitala chitala; assembly: GCA_025773905.1. Classification (NCBI taxonomy): domain Eukaryota; kingdom Metazoa; phylum Chordata; class Actinopteri; order Osteoglossiformes; family Notopteridae; genus Chitala; species Chitala chitala. Next base: position 11,471 of record JABJVR010048571.1, read on the forward strand.
GCAGAGTGAAAAGCTGTGCCAGGGGATCTGAAGTCAGCTGAGGTGAGTGCCACCTTAGTGGGTATAACATGTACCAGAACTGACTAACGTTAAATCCTAACCGCTTGTCCATTTTCTGTGATCCAGATAGAACGTCACTGTCCTCTCTGTCCACCTGCCTCTCTCACTAGTTAGAGACTTTAAACAGGACTGTCTGGAATCACCTCCCGTAATGTTCTCTACACAGACAAGTGGTAAGGCAGTGACTCACCTAGGCAGTAGGTTCTACAGGCTTCTAGATAGTTTATCTGCATGGTAATTACAAAGGAGGTTCAGTACAGAATGAGTACAGTGCAACGGAGTATGATGAAGGAACAGCCCTTGGGCAGAGCAGGTGTAAGGGCAGTAAGCGTTGGCAGACAGCTGAACAGCACTTCTTCAGCCCTGAAGGCTCCAACAGACCTAGGACAGCCTAGAGCGGCCAGGTTCCCTGCACAAATGTGTAGACATACGCCAGTCCTATGGAGACGCTGGGAGATCAGGGGCCCATGATCGATAAGGGGCAGCCGTAGCACATTATACCAAATGGCTCCCCTTACGACAGACAGTGGGGAGGACGGGGGTGACTTATTGTATGTACCACACTGTGAAGTTAATGAGCTGTCTTTATTTACTTCTTGTTCTGAGTCAGACCAAGTCTTCCTAAACATGACTTGTTGGGACAGACATGAGCAGCAGGAGGGGGGCACAGCTTTTTCCGTTTTCTTTTTTTTTTGGAGTGGAAGTATTCTCCACAGGTAATACAAAAAACTAAATCCTGAGATACTCTAAAGATTGTTTTTTCACCTTGATCTCAGTGCTTGACTAACTATCCTGCACAAAGTCAGTATCTCTGGAAAATTCAGATGCTGAAACCATAACACAACTATGCATACATTAGATCAGTGTTTACACACTGAATCTCAAAACTCTGATAAAATTAACATCAAATTTAGAAAGAAAAGCATGAGTGTAAATAAAGCTGTCAATGATTTATACAGGTATAACTGAATACAATTTTTTTAGCCGAATATAAAGAATTTCATAACTAGCTTCCAAACAAAATGTCAACATTTCAAACTGATGCAATGTGGAGCTGTAACTTTTTTCCCCCTTATTTTTTAACTCATTAACATTTCGGCCGCTTAAGATGGGTTTATGTCTGTCTGAATGAGAGTGGAGTCATTACTCTGGAAGTAAAAACAAAAAAAAACAGTTAAGAGAAACTGCACTGTGTCTACAAAACATGCACAACCTGCCTTGACAACTGACACCCAGAAACCAGTTCCACACGGAATACACGTGCTTAGGCGGGAGAAGAAACAGGCAGCGCGGGACAGGAGTATGTGTTCTGGCATAGGTCTGGGTCCACCCTTGGGCCTGGGGGAGGCCGGCAGGCAGGGGGGCGGCTGTGAGAAGAGCGAAAGAGCACGTTTTATGGTGCTCTGACTCAATGGAGGGAGTGTCACCTAATTGGAAGGTGGACCCTAGGTCCCGCCGGTGGGCAAGGTTCTCGCGCTCACACCGTGGGAGTTGGGGGGGGGGGGTGCCAGGGAACACATCACTCCACTGAACATCTCCAGCCCTTTTGAAACATTAACTCTACCTGCCTGGCCTAACACAATAAGACTTCCAGCAGAACCCAGTTACCTTGCCGCTCAGGTATGAAAACACCTGACACCACAATGTGCACATGCAGCAGAGTGCTGCATATAGGAGAACACACTGCTGGATGAAAAAGAAACGGTATGAAATTGCAGCTACCCATTGTGTCAGACATATTATGTACATTATTAACCTTTTGACCTGTGTGTAAAAGACAAAGATGACTAAGAGCAGACCATTAAAAACCTTTTTCTTTTTTTGTTACTTTTGTGAACCCTCGTCACTTCACCTAGATTGAAACCATGCTGCCAGTTTTCATGCTGTCATAACTGCAAGTCATCCTCATTTAAGGTTATCTCACCTAATTGTCAGCATATGGGTAGTGCTGGTATTTAAGCCTGTTTTATGATGTTAACTGCAACAGTAAATAAAAAAAAAAAAAAAAAAAACAACGTTCATATTTGATGAACAACCACGCTACGTAGTTCAACCTGGCATATATAGATTATCCCCAATATTAAGAGTATGGAAATGAAATAATGTATGCAGACGTCAGATATAGCTGTAGTTAAAGAACTGGACTTTTCATGGTTGCAAAACACAACAGGGCCACTTTTCATAAGCAAAGCACATATGATTATTTATTCAAACCAAATAACGGGATATGAAACAGGTACACGTTTCACTGGTCTACTCAAAAGGTGTGCACAAAGGCTGAAATAAAACATTTAAAAACACAAATATTGTAATGATCACTTTACTATTTTAAGAGACATAGCTTCATAGTACAAAAGTATAAAACAGTGTGATGTACAGCGGCTGCCATAAAGCAATTTGCGTTAGATTTTGGTCTCAGTGAGGACCTTTATGCACAAGCGTGGTCAAAGAGGGATGTTCAGCAAAGCAGGAGTTAACAGCTGGCTGGCATACTCAACTGGAGCGTGGGTATTGGCTGTCAAGCTACTGTTACATTGGCCTTGTTTAACCCCACCCACAAAGATTGCTCAACACCTCAGAAACGTAACGACTAATCCCAAATGCATTATTACCCAAGGGCCGTTTGTGTAGCAAGCACAACAGGCAGCCGAATGGCAGCTGGACAACAGGGAAGACAACAGGGCGTAAACACAATGGCTCCACCTGGAGTCATCAGCCCAACGACCGCTCTCTCCTTCCATTTCCGTATCGACACGCCAAGGCCTGCCTCAAAGACTCCAGAGGCTGAATTTCAGGATAAGGAAGGGAAATGCTGACGGGGCAGAAAGGACTTTGGGCGCGAAACCAATCAACTGTCAGAGTGCAATCAACTGTCAGAAATAATTTTTGACTTCCGAAACTTTATTTGACGTGGAAAAAGTGGCTGAATCACCGCTTAACACCTGCACAGCTGATAACAGCAAACAGGTCTGATCGAAAGGGGTGCAACACAGGGTACCTAAAAACTAAATACCAGGAATGTCTTCTTTCAGGGTCAGCAGGTTTGCGTCGTGATTCTTTCATGTGGTTCCAACAGCTATGGAGGAGAGGACTTGTCTCAGGCAGACGAGCGTGACAAGAAGAATTTGACCCAGCGTTTCATCTCGCCACGGTGCCTCATGTGAACAGGCTCTGACTGTATGGAGCAAAAGGAGTCCACCATGATCCTTCTTAATCCACGAGGAAGATCAGTCCTGCCACCTCTGAGCAGCCATTCAAAAACAGAAAGAAAAAAAGCCTCTACACTGAGTTCAAACTCAAGTCATTAACCACAGCTGTGAAAAAGGATTGTTAAAAAAATAATAAAAAGGATGGAACAAGGAAAGTGCAGCTCCCTCAGTGCTGACAGAACCAAGTTCCAACCCCAGCATTAATAACTCCTCTCTGCCTCCTCCTCCTCACCTCATGGTCATCCTGGGTTAAAGTCAGCCATACTTATAGCAATCCACTGTCCCCTGATTCAGTGACCTGATCCCACAGGTGACAGCGAGAAGTTAAATTCCAGAAGGATATCAGCAGCTGATCAAACACATGTTGTATTCGTACATGTGAACAACTAGATAAGGACACCATGTTTGAACCTTGTTTACAGTAACATACAAACCCTCCTAGGGCACTAACAAAAGGAAGTACCATACGGTAAAAATCCCCAGTTGGCAGGGCAAGAGCTCAGTTAGTTCTGATGAACAGGAGACTCAGGTCTTTAGCTCAGCAGGATAATCCTCTTCTCTGGTAAGTTTGAGCAGGCTATCTAAGTGAGTCTGAACCGAAGGAGAGCTGCCCTCATTATACTAATTGTCCCTAACAACAATTACTACCCACACCTGTATTAGGCTTCAAGGTGCACTGCAAGTGGCCTGTATTTTCAGGCCCTGTTGAGCTACATTAAATCCCAGCATGCTCAGCTTGACTTGTGACACATCATCTGACCCGGAGAGAAGAAAGGTCCAGATTCCAGGAAGTAGTATAGCACAATGGATTCCTTCAGCAAAAGTGCAAAACGAACTGTAACATCTTAGGCTATAAAAGTCATCTGTCTGCATAGTGTTTTTTTTTTTTTTTATAAACAAACAGCACTTCATCAGGATAATCAATGTATAACTGGGGATTGCTGGATTACAACATTTAAACAGAAAGGACTTTTCCATGATGGAGCTGAGAAAGTGAGTCTGGTAGGTTTCACAGGCTGACAAAGAACTGCAAGGAATTAATTACGTCATGATTAAGATGGAGAATGGGCAGGAGGCAGCAGCGCAGGGCAGGAAAGGGAGGACAGACTGGAGCTGCCATCTCACAGGGAGAAGTCCACCTGTCCCCAGGTGTGCCAGGAAGCCAGGCTTCTCCAACACTGTTGCTTGTGAGGTTCTCAACTGAAAACAGCGAGAAAGGTGTGACGAAAGAAAAAGGACATTTTACCACTCTTAACACCAACCCACATATTTAAACAATAAATTAACCAAAACCACTGTCTCTATAGCAGCTATTTCACAAGCTGCCATTTGTATCGTTAATATTTTGTTTTGAGTTTTGCGGGCGAGTTATTTTTTTTTCTATCCAATGACTAAGCCGTCTGCTTATAATAATGCATTAGGCAGTTAAATCTTTTTGAATTTTCCATGTAAACCCAAGCTGAAGTGTTAATGAGTTGAAGACCACACATAAAATTGGTTTTGTCAAGACATGAGCTGTACATCTGCTATGCAAAAACTTGAAAATTACCTGTCAGGATACAGGCAAAAGGATAACTCTATTATCAAGCCAATGGGGGTGAAATTAACTGATAACTGCATACAAATTTAAAAACAGAGCTGGAAAATAAATGGCAAGAGCACAGAACAGTGGTAATCACGCAGCGGACAGAACAGGACAGGACAGTACAGGACGATACAGGACAGGACACAGCAGAACACGACTGACAGTAGACAGCATCTGGACCAATCAGCAGGCCACCTGAAGGTCAGTAAAGTGCAGGTGGCCCTCAGAGTTCTACACACTCCCTCAGTACTTTGCTGGATCTGAACCACAGGGCTTCACACAACATCTCAAAGCTCCACTGTGTGTAGGGAGTTTGTATAGCCTAATCTCTTTATTAGTTTATTGTCCTAATTAATTCCCTAATGCAGTGTGCTCCAATGGTTCCTCTCTGAATAAAGAAAAAAAATAATTTTAAAGCGCACACCCTGCACAGCAGCATGGCCTGGGCTGAAGACCCGTGGCTCAGAGCATGTCTGGCAATCTACTCCAGTCACAGCGCACGGTGGGTTCGAATCAGCCACTGCCACAAAAATAACTCTGACGATGCAAAAATAAAACTGAAGCCATATGTTTGTAAATAAATAAAAACTACCGCAAACTACCTAATTGTGGTAATAATTTTTTCTTTTTTTTTTTTACATTTGGAGCGTAGCAGTTGTGTTCTTTGAGTAAGAGATTACTTGGCGGGTGCTGGCAGAATCCCTGCAGTGCACTGCTGAAGAGAGCAGGCTGTGGCCGGTGACTCAGCCAGGGGAAGCTCAAGGTCAAACAGCCCCAGATCAACAAGCTCAAGGTCAAGCGGTCCAACTGTAGAGTACCGTACCGAGCTCCGGTTCCATCGGCCCTGACACAAGTACACCAAGAGCAGACCTCCCACGTCCCTCTATGGGAATCCGTGCCCCACTCTTTCCAAGAATGCCATAGCAAGTTGGGGTGGACTGGCACATGAGACTAGGAAGAGGAGGAGGTCATCAGAAACAGCATGACGGACATGCCTCAGAATAATCCCCCACCTCCTGGCTCGATCCCCGCCAGCAGCCCCACCGCCTTCAGCGGGACCTTGCCTTGACGTTTACTACTTGCATCGTAAAGCATGGTTTCCCCTCAGGGCGGCTCCTCCCGGACAACACACGAGCCTTTGCTCGATGCCACTTGTATCCAGGTAGGCTCGCTCTGAACTCCAACACAGCTTCAACCTTTGCACTTAACTCTTGTGCATGCCTTGCTCCTCAAACCACGCAGCCTATAGGTTCATATTCATATCACACATAAGAAGAAGAAGGAACTCCCCCAACACAACGCAAACTGCACCGTCATTCATTATCTATGCATTTAATCTATGCCCCCACCATTTACTAGAATTTAATATAACAGAATATCCTGTATTCTAATAATATGGTCTTAATTGATTGAAAAAGTCCATCATCACGGAGTTAAGCAAATTAACGATTTTAATAAAACGATACATCTTTAAAGTGTGGAATTATGTATGAGCGTACTGTTAATGAATATTGAGCTGAATTACAGAATGATTATCTCAGTCAGCACTATCTTTAATGAATTCCTCAAGACGTTAGTACCTAAGGTACATACAGGCTGCTTCATCTCAGCAAAGCGCATTACAGTTTCAAGTGATTAAAGCCCATTTAGTCTACATTACTGCCACATTCATCAAACGCATGCGTCAGTTTTTATCTAATGGGCACAATTGATTAAGATCACTTTAATTCAGCGAGCAAGGGGATGTTTGCAACACATGCCTGTGTAGCACTAGAAGAAAGTAAATAATCTTACAGTGGTGCAGGCTAGAAGTTGGGAGGTCTGGCCTAAAATTCCGAAATCTGTGCCACGGCGATGATTTAAAGTGTAAACTTCTGTGGCACAATAATTTCTAAAGCAGAAAGGTTAAATAACGGAATGTCAGGGGAAAAAAATGCTCATGTTTAACAATGCAAAATCGAATTAGCCAGAAACAGACGACATAAGGAAAAGCGGATAGATTTAATGACATATGTTGACATGGCTATTTCGACACAGAGTGCTGACACAATTCTGAGTGACCCTCAGAAAACACATGCTCAGTGGGCAGGTCGGAAGCACGCTGAGAACAGAAATATTTTCACAAGCTCCCCGACAGATTTGCGAGCAGTACACAGACTATCAAATTCTAATTCCACTGTGATGAATCTGTTAAAACGCAGTGAGATCTAAATGTGGGTCATGATGTTTAATTCCATCCCAAACACCCTATTTAGAATTTTGTATCCAATCAGGCCTTGCTGTCCGTACTTGGTCCAAAAGGACTGCAGCCCATTTCAGTTGTGTTAAAATGAAAGTGGGCTATGGACCCCTGCCAGCTTACACAATTTAACTGCTTGGACCCTTGAGATATTTTGCTTCGGTGTTCTGTACCGCAGCTACTCAATGACACACTGCAGCACAGAGCTACTAAATGTACACAGAACAGCTCAATAAATCAACCTAACTATTGGAAATTAGCCACAACCAACTGTACACATCATGAAAATAAAAAGTACTATTCAGTATTCTAATTAAACTATGTCTAATTTACTTTAATTGTAATTTGTGCGTATATTGCAAAATATAACTGAAAAGAGTTTTTGAAACTCTAAGAATGCACCTTTTTTGGAATAAATGTTTCTTTCATGTTTAGTCCATAAGCAAATACAACGGCTAACTGTATATATTTACGATAAATTAAACCTGCCAATACAAAATCTCATCTATGTGAAATAAAAAGAAAACCCAAGCAGGCATGGTTTACTGCTGCAAGTCCACCTCTCTCCCTAAAAAAACCCAAGTCTGTTCGTCCCTCTGCTTGGTTTTCACATTGAATGTCCCAAACATGGGTCACAGAATGATGTGGACAAAAGTGTAACACCCCGTCACGGTAGAGCGTGTACACAAACATGCATGTAAGAAACGAAGAAGCGGAGAAACACGAGGAGCTGCGCAATTCTGTCTCACAACACGCCAGCAGCACGCACTCGCCTAGGTCTTATGTCGTAAGTCAGGGCCGTGGTGGACCGTCACAGACATGAGACCAGGGCATGGGGTGGATCTCGAGGGCAAATATAGTTGTGTCACCCGATAAGGCCTGTGCCGTTTGACCTCTGTGACCTCAGCACTGCGGGTGGCTGGACTGTTTGTGTAAGAAAGAGTGCTCGTCCCCAGCAAAGGCGGAGGCCAAGAAAGATAACACCCTCCCCCCACCCAACCCAAAAAGAGCATATCTTAACAGGCTCTCTTTCCGAGGGGCACCTCCAGCGCTCTTAAACACGGATAAACAGAATTCCATTATGAACCTTGAGGTCAGCGTGCAAATTACTTCTAGGTACAGTTTTCCTTTTTATTTTAAGGCTTAATTTTTCTTGGTTGTCTCAGGAACTGTAATTCACAATATAAACTGACAATTTAGGACGAACCTGCTCAAAATGCAGCACACAAAAAAACACTGGTGTACCTCTAGGTTTGAGGAGTAAAAATAAGCATCCTGCTTGAATAGCCACAAAAAATGAGAACGGCACAGTCAGTCCCTGATAAGACTGATAAAACAGCACTAATAGCTGTACTCTACACTTTACCTTCCCTGTTTATTAGATGAACTGCTGGAATGCTCGGCAAAATCACTGCATTTACATTTAATAAACAGGGGACTGGTGCGTGTGCACTAAGCAGCGCGCGTGTCACGTGCCTGAACCCCATTACTGTTTCCACTCAGCTGCTAGTGCCGGGGGACAGGCGGGGGGGTTAGGGGGCAGTCATGCCATCTCGGTTTATGCTGCCCACAACTACAGAAAAGGGTTTTATTTTTATGTGGAATGAACCAAGATTTAAAAATAAAAATAAAAAAAAACACTGGCATGTGTGCCATGTCCATCAACCACGAATTACGAGCTAGCACGGCAGCGAGTCTCCGACCACTTGAGTAAGCACTAAAAGCAGAACATTTGTTCACTCTCGTCTTTGGCCTTAGAAGTAACCCCTCCCTCAAAAAAAGGGGGGGGGGCAGCTGTGCTTGTAAAAATTAAACCCTTAAAACGATTCCAAACTGGTCAAGGTCGTCCAGAGGTCTCCTCACAAACCCCTGGTAACCTCTGGCTACTCTTCTTCAGACTTTAAATTCCCACTGTGAGACTAACGCAGGTGACACAGTGACCAGCGTAAAATGGATCCTCGAGTAAAATAATAAAAAAAAAAAAAAAACAACAACTGATTTATGTAACGCAGTGCTTCTATTGTGGGGGGAGTTAAAAAATTTTACAAAGCAAAGAGCTTACCTTGTGTGACTCAAATCTAAGCCTGCTGTATATGAAAGGAAACAAGGATTTTCATGGCGATCTTTTAAGGCCCTGCCAGCTGTAACTGTTTCCATGACCAAAAAAAGGAGGGAAACAAATAGTAGGCTGGGGGGTGGGGGGGGACTAGTCATTTTGGCGTGGCGGAGCGCCTTTACAGCTCAGCACAGAGGGCAAGCGAGCCTCGCTGAGTGTTGATTACGGACAGGCGACAGCAGTCACAGACAGCTTTGTGCTTGGCCTGAGTCTGTAACCAAAACCAGTAACTGAACCGTCATGGGCTGCGGTAGGGCAGCAAAAAGACAGAGGAGGGGGAGAAAAAGTTACAAAAACATTTCTGTGCTGACAACCCTCTGGATTGAGTTGCCTCTTACAAAAGCACAAACAATCACTCAACAATGCAAGCAACTGTCGATGCATTTTGGGTTATCGAGTTTCCTTGGGCCTCTAAACCATCTGCTCCACGGCTTGTAGACAGCAGATAATACCGTCTAAAAGAAGATTTAAAAAAAAGTGGAACTCAAACAACACAACGGGTGATCTGTCTTTGTTAATCTTCTGCGGGGTAGGTAGGAAAGCCCTACTACTGAGAAGGTCCCCAGCCGGCCAGTCATCTCCACCACCAAAAAACATCTGCCCTGGGGCTCGACAAAGGCGCCGCTGGAACGGACACACACAAGACGGCCCGCAGGGACAACCTGGGAGGTTCAGGTAGGCGACTTCTCAAGCATGCACATAACAGTGCCGTGTGTGTGCTCTTCATTTGCGTGGAATGCGTTTGCAATGGAGGACTTTGAAGATTAAGGCTGACTCCAAAATGAAGATCAAACACGAGTTGCAGTATTTACCAGCAGACAGGCAGTATGAGCCAAAGAACAACACCGGTTACCAAGTGAAATCATCTTCAATGTCCAACTATTCCATTCAGTCTTAAAGCTTTAACATTGTTCAAAACACTCTAAGCTATACATCTCCATTTCTGGACAGTTTTTGTAAAACACATCCAGCCTAGCTGAAAGAATATGATCCATTAAGACTTGACCTTCTTATAACTAATCAGGTAAAAATAATTTCCTTACATTATTAAAAGCAATGACTACCTGTTACAGTCATTAAAGACAGCGAACATTTGCCTTTAATAAAATCATTTTTAAAACGTATGTCTACTACATTTCAGTTTTGTGCTTTTCAGTGTTAATTTTCCAGAAAATTCATTAGTATGAGTCAATATAAAATATTTAAAATAAAATGTAAAAGCATATATTTTTGCAATAAATGAAATATCTTTACTGATGGTCAAGCCTCTTCAATTTTCTAATATAACCTGTTTTGACCTCAGTTCTGGCAAAACAAATCAGCAACGACTTACTTAAGCAGGCTACCCATTCCTAAGCATCAGATAATTCCCAAGAAAGCTATTGTACGTGAAAGCAGCCAATAAAACGTGATATTATTTGCATTGTCAATGAGAGACAGACCAATCAGAGAATAGTTCATTGGGTATATACACAACAGGAGCAAGGGTACCATAGAGGGGGAGGGCAGCAGTTTGGAGTTTGGAGTCTATCAGCGAACAGACCTCAGGTGTCAGCGAAGTGCAAAGATCATCACACATTAGGGGCATTCCTCCCAATTTTGAGCCATTCCTGTCAGAGTGATGACAGGTGCTTGCCACAATCCCCCTCTCTCCAACTTCCACCAGCCCAAAGCTCAAGACACGTGGGCGGCAGTTTTCACTGTTGGCGATGAGTCACAAAGAGAAGCAGGCTTCTCATCTTCTCTTACTTCCTCTGACACAGGTGACAATTTTACAGGTCCCTGCTGAGGGCTGCCAGCCAAAAAGGCCTTTCTTTATATTTCATTTCACCAGCTAAAATCCAGTTGCATGTATAATTTATATGTCACCATATATATAATACATATAAAATTGTTTCATTCATGCATTTCAAGCTGCTTTGTCCTGGTCGGGGTCACAAGAAGCCAGGAGTTTATCCCAGGTAACATGGAGCGCAAGACGCGCAGTGAACTGGATGGAGCAGGTTTCTCTCTCTCACGCGCGCACGCACGCACACACACAGTGTCAAGGACCAAACACAAACCACCGAGCCACGACGTTGCCATATAAAACAGAATTACTTATATACAACATATAACAACACGGTAATTACTCAACAACACAATTCAATTTATCGTTTATTTATAACTACTGTAACATTTCAAAAACAATTTGTGAGTTTATGACATTAACTCGTCTGTATAAGTGTGTCACAGATGAATGGGACTTTGAAGATGCTTCCTAAGCATGGCAGGATTTTGTTACTAACATAACAGATTGTTTTCTGTTAGTTTAAAAAAAAAAAAAAAAAAAAAAAAAGCATGGAGACAGAAAAAGATGTAACAAGGGAAACCAAACAGCCCCCCAATTCGGAAATATGTAG
>JABJVR010048572.1:11372-24119 GCA_025773905.1 Chitala chitala
CCTGTACATGTATACAGTATATAGCCTATTGTTTCACAACTCCCATACTGCACACTGTTTTGTGTGTGTGTGTGTGTTTGAGTCTCACCTGCTTGGAGTTACCGCGTGCAGTGAAAACAGCATCGCAGTTTTTCCAGCGGCACCTGAGTGTCTGGAAGCTTGGGCCGATGTGGTCTGTGAGCAGATGCTGATGAAGATGTTCCATCACTCCAAAAGTCATGGAGCAGCCTTGCCACTGAAGCAGAGGGCTTCGATTCACTCATCACGCTCGCACAATCACGGCACGTGAAACAGTAAAAGATTATATATAAACAAACCGATCCCTATATGTTCAGCAGGTTTTGGCAGATATTATCTTTGATGTTATAAATGGGCTTGTGGAAACAGCCAGTCTCACCCAGCAGTGGTGGTTTTTCGTCAGGTTCAGTCTGACAGCCTGCACACTGCCGTCATAGCAACCAGTGTAGATCTGAGATGGAAACACCACCAGGGGTCAACATCAGACCTACCTGCCCCACCAAGTCATATCAGCAGCAAAATTGTCTACATATATGTATTTTTTTGCTCTGGTAAGATGTCCAGTTCTACACAGTTAAAACTGTGAAAACAGACAATCGGATTTACAGACAAACGTGTATTTGCAGACAATAATAACTGTAGAGCAGTATATGCAGAACCGCAGTTCCTTTTTCGGAGGGGCAGGATTTATTACTCAGGTCACATGACACAGGTCTTCCACTCACCATGTTCTTGTGGACAGCCATGCACATCACCATATCCTTGTGACCACCGTACATCTGCATCCGGTCATGTGACTGAGGGTGACAACAAAATAAATGCAGAGAAAACCAGGCAGCACTTCAGCGAGCGGAAAGCGAGAAGCCTGGACACGCAGAACTTCAGGGACTGGGGTTTAACCAATGGGCAGAAAGCTAGGCATTTACCTGCAACTCGAAGACACGTACAAGTTTGTCTAAACACGCCGTGATCATCACGTTTCCCAAGATGGCGACAGCAGTAACGGCGTGATTGTGACCTTTGTAATGGCGTACCAGGTCACCTGTCTGTCAGTCCACAGTGAGTAACAGAACAGCAGACGGGAGAGACGGGGACAAATATGTAGAAGTGCTTTACAAACCAGATGGGAGACCAGAGGCCTTACTGATATACAAGCTGCTTATGTATCTAATTTTAATAATAAATCTTTATCAGTGTTGGTGATATCCATTATGTTCTTGATATGCCCTGAAAAATCACATGCACTTTGTATGAAAAATTACAGTATTTATTTGATAACAAAAGGAAAGCAGATGGCATTTGTAAACAATGTCCAATATACAGTATGTATATATTGTTTTAACCAAAAATAAAAATAACAGAACACAATTCCTATACCGGAGACTTACATGGATGTTGTATGCATGAACGGACTGGTCACTGGAACCACTGAATACCAAGTCATTAACCACCTGGGGACACAAGAGACCACACAGGGTCAACGCTTTGTACGACTGGGTGAAAAAGCTCACATTTAGCTCATACAGAAGACAGACACGAGTTTGGGCACCTGGCCAAATATGACACACAGGATGAATAAGTGTTGGTGTATAAACATTACACAAAACATGTTTAACCTGTCTTACAGTGCATTAGGTAATCTTCATATACATTTATCTCTATTTGTAGTTCTGTGGAAGAATGTAACGTATGCTCATGCCAACCTTACAGGTTAAAACGTGTGCGTGCACGTGTGTGTGTGTGTGTGTGTCGCTCACATGCAGGAGAACAGCTTGCCTTTAAGCAGAGCACAGTTTTGGTGTGGCCCTGTAGCGTGCGGAGCAGCAGGCCACTCTTTGCGTCCCGCACGCTTATCGTGCAGTCGTAGGACCCCACGAGCAAGACCCGTCGCACCCCCTCCTGTGCCGTTGCCAGGCAGCTCACCGCACGCGGCCTGTGGCACTCGAATGTGTCCAGCTGCCTCCTCGTCTGGTGCCACAACGACAACATCGTGACAAGTTAATGCATTCCATACACCAACGTGTTTTATCAACGCATTACAGCACCACGTCAAGCACAGCATGCTGGGATACTTATCCACGTGTGCTCTAACCCGTGGCATACCTTGAGGCTGAAGCTAACCACTGTCCCATTGGCGAGGCCGGCGAAAAGAACCTTCCAGCGACTGTGTAAACACAGCACACGGTCTGACATGGAGAACATCTCCTGGCATTCTTTGGTCTGGGGACACAGTGACATTAACAAGCCAGTTTAGAAGACTACACACGTCAAAGACAAAGTGACATGGCACTGGTCTGAACACAGTACCTTGAGGCTATAACAGCGGATGGTCTGGTCACTAGAACCAGTGTAGAGATTCTGCTGTAGGCCTGGTCCGGATGACACCAGCAGACAGTTCACCTTTGAAGTGTGGCCCTCGAACACAGCCGCGCATTTACGCGTCTGCAAAGGAGAAGAGGCGACCGCAAAGTGGACAAATGCCCTGCTGCTGAATGCATCACTCCTCAGTAAAAGCACCGAAATTCGTCACGTCAAGCGTGTTGTCAAGAGACAACACACTCAAGAGGCGGCGACCCACAAACTCACCACCAGGTCGAACGCCCGCACGGTGCGGTCCCCGGAGCACGTGTACAGCAGGCCGCAGTGGATCTGCATGGAGTTGACAGTAGTCTGGTGGCCTTCAAACAGACCTTCAGTGGGTTGGTCCTCATCTGTCGGCTCCAAGGAGATATCTGACAGCCACAAAATCATTTTAACATGAATGTATATGAATATCTTGCATTGGTTACACAAATTCTGTCAATACAAGTACAACCTGCAGGTGCACAGTTTTAGGCAGGGGATGGGGGGTGTGAGTAAATTGGTTTAATACATCGTTGGGTATACTGTGGCGCACACGTGAACAACTGACAGCGTGAGAACGAAGCTGATGGCTGCAGGAATGCCTTTCCCTTAAAAAGCAGTTTTGTCTGACCAGGGACTATATTTGTCTAGTGAAGGGAAAGGATTCTAATTCTGTCCCATCACAGAGTTAATCCTACCCTATCGGCTGCAACTGCAAAAAGTACTGACAGATACAGGACAGACTGAGTCTACAAGACTGCCACGGTACACCATATGCTGTGCAAAAACACATACAAATACCAACAGCTGTCCATCTTAAAGCAGTATTTTCAGCATAACCTTAAATTAACAACCAAAGCTTGACATTCTAGTTTATCAGCTGACTATTGAAGAACAGGTCTTTTCCCTCGACAAAAACTCACCTGAACAATTTTTTGCCTCCTTCACCAACGAAAGGGACTGCTGAGTTTTACTAAACAAACAAAAGAGCAATATTTCAGGGCGTGTAAACACTGTTCTCTATGTGTAAGGTGTTTTAGGATCCAGCAGCAAACCATTAGTAATTTGTGATTCATCTTGACTGCCATTTTTATGTCAGTTACGAGACGTATTCTTTAAACCTTTTTGGTTATAGTCTTTTAAAAATAATTATAAATATGAACATAATATCAGCGACTTCTGACCTGGAGCGGGTCCTGAATTGGTAACTGCCATTCAGCTCGCTGGTGGAGCTGACCTCGTCGCATGCTAGCGTCTGGGATTCAGAAATAGTTGCGTCGAGTGTTGAAGGGGTACTGAAGGTTGATGGGGACTTTCTGGAGGCGTGAGTTTGAGTGACAGACTCATCCTCGGCGTCAGAGTATCCAGCAGATATAACTTTGACCGGCTTTGCTTGAGGGAGTTCCACCATTTCTGAGCAAGAGCCGCCTCCACTGTCCATGTCTTCTTTTACCTGCTCAGGCCTAGGAGGAGGACACTTACTATCTCCCTCGTCATCCTCTTTTATCAGGGATGCAGACGTGCTGACTGACTTAGACTTCTTCTTGGACTTCACCTTGCGCAGTGGGCGAATCGGGCCATCTCCATCCTGCTCCGTGTCACTGTTCTCGGGCTCTTTGCCGCTGAAGGCCTTCTGCAGGACCTTCTTCTTCTTGAGCCGTCTCACCCGCTTCCCACTCTTGGACTCAGGGAGCAGTGATGAGGGTGAGGCCAGAGCCTCTGGACAGGCAGGCAAAGGGTTGCACGTCCTGCTGCTGTTAATCTCCAGTAACATTTCTGTGCAGTCCGTGGCAGCGGTACTGGAGCTCCTGCGACTGGCTGACGAGATGGCATCATGGGTTCTTGTGCCTGACCGCTCAGCGTCCCTGTTCGACAACAAGCTCCTGTCCTGCGAGTGGGCTGTAGACGAGAATTGCACGGAAGCTGCTGAGCAGAAGTCTTGCAGGTCCTGCCTGTGTTCCGTGGACACACCCACACTCTCCAGGAACTCAAAGCTGGTCTGTTGACTGCCTGCTACTAAGCCACTAGGTATCTGAGGTGACACCAAATTGAGTTCACCATGACCTGAAGGGGAACAAAGGTGTAAGAAACACGGAGGACATGCCTTAACAAACGTACAAAATGAGGCGAATGAGTTCAAACCTTCATTTGATGTGGGATGTGGAGCTTCCAGTGAGGCGCTGGGCAGGGCTGGGCTAGTGGGTGAGGGAGGTTCCTGCTTGATGCATAACGGAATTGTGGTGGCAGAAGTGGGATGAGTAGGTGAAACTGAAGAGGTGGAAGCACAGAGTTGCGGTACATGCAACAGGGCAGTTTGTGAAGGCAAGCCAAGGGAGGGGGTAAACGTGCTTGTTGAGGGGGAGAAAGAAGGGGACACCGCAGATGCTGGCAGAGTTGATGAAAGAGCGGTTGTTGCAGGAATCTCTGACATGTTTGTTCTTCCTGCTTCAGCAACATCAACGTAAGTCTCTGCATTCAGAAGGGAGACGTTCACAATAATATCACTATATTTTCATGCAGAAACACTTAAAAGATTCCACACTGCTAAAACAATCCTACCTTGCATTCCTTGCAGAATCTCAATACGCTTCGATCTCAGTGTGCTCATCTCCATAGTGACCTAAGAAATCAAGATGATGTGAAAACCACATTCAAAGACTAAGAAAAACACCAACCACCGTGTGGCGTGCCTTGTAAAGATCCCATCCGAGTTTTACTAATGCACTGCGGTCTGGTCCTGGAGTAAACGTGAGGGTGTGACACGACCACGTGAGGGCGTGATGCGGCCACCAGCTGGCGCCTGAGCCCACCTGCTGCTTGAGCACCAGCAGTCGCTGCACTTCCACGTACGCAGCCTGCAGAGCGCCGCGTGCCTGCATCAAACTGTTCTCCACCTCCTGAAGCGACGCATTCAGCTTCTCCTCCTGCAGGGACACCGCCAGCAGCTCGTCCACCTGCGAACGCTCTGTGGAAAACAAGCCATGTGTTTAAGCCACACCCCCCAACACGCATACGTCTTAGGACACGTGCAAAGGTTGCGCATGTAATGTGTTACACATATACACATTAGACATGAAAAGCTTATAAACGTTCCACAAGTTAAATCCAGATGCCTCAGACCGGCAGAAGGCAAGTGCACACAGATTTGAGGCTTCGACACACTCCACACATAAAGATTAGACACGTATCCACAAACCGGTTACGCACAGTGCATGGGCCAAGGAACAGAAAAGTTATCAGTCATGTGCTAATGTTAGCATCTGCTAACATTTTAAATACTGAGCTAACATGATAAAATGCAACAAACTACTCATATAAATTTACATCATCCACAATGGTGCAAATATTACAAGATAAAAGGAGTCTAGAACCCACAACCACAAGTGCATCATGCTCAGGTGACCCTACTAGCCTTGCACAGCTTATCCAGTAGTCTGCACACGTTATACAAACACAACGTACTCACTAGTGAAATGCGGCCACATACCCTTTTTACATTTCACTTTTTGTCTTTTATTTTTCCGTTCTAGGCTGGGAATTTCTGGTGATGGAATATCCTGGAACAATAAAGAAACGGTATCACTGAACTGGCAAACTCGTGAGAATCAACACTGCCATTATCAAAGCATTGCGGAAGTGCCGAAGGCAGAGGTAACTGAAAAACGATTGACTCACGCCCGCTGCCCTGCGCTTCTTGCCGGTGCCCTGAGCGTCGGTCTGCTCTGCTCCAGACATACAGCCGCCGTACCCCTCCACAGAGGTGTGCTCCTGGTTCGCTGTCGGGCCTTCCCCGGGCTCTCCGCTGTCCTCCCCTTCTTCCGTTTTAATGGACACCAGCCCTGGCAGCGAGGTGGTGCCGGGACCACCGGCATGCTCACTGGACGGGTTGGATTTGCTCGTGGCCGCTGCAAAAACCGAGAGTGCTGCGGCCGTGTGATTTCTTGCCAGGCTGCTCTCTGATAGGCTGCGCTTGCGTGGGGCGACACCACTAGTGGCAGGGCTGACGTCACAGAGGGAATCCCAGTGGAAGCCCTCTGTCAACGTGAAATCATCCTCCTCTTCCTGGCTGAGACAGTCGTGGTCAAACTGAGCCTGTGCAACCATCTTGATCCCAAACCTGAGGTTAAAAAAAAAAAAAAAAAATTATTAAATAAATAGATTTTAAACACCACACACCCTCAAATGACTCAAAATGTGTTATTTAATCTATACAGGCTCAACAGACTGAATCTAGAGACTGAGAAATGCAAGATGCGTTCAACAGAAAAATCTACAGTGATATCACAGAAAAGACTTGATTACTCCGCTGTTTTAAAAACAAGACTCCATACTCTGTGTTGTGACATGAGGCAGAAAATCCTCAATTTCATATCTAAACCACAGTGGTTCTGTGTGATGCCCAGAACGCCATTACACCTAATCACCCGTGAGACCGACCGCCACCCGTCCTAGTGCTGACCCTCTCTCACCTCGGCATGCCCTTCCCCTGCTCCTGCCTCTTCCTGCACACCTCCTGATACACCTGGTCCCAGTTCACGTTCCGCCGGGACGCCGAGCTGCTGATGAGCTGCCGGAGGGTCGGCCTGAGGCCTGAGTCCTTCTCCACCTCAGGCTTACGCATGGTGCTCAGGTTGCGGATACGCCGGGCAATGTTCAGGTTGGGCTCGTGGGTGCCCGTCTTGCTCTTGGCGGCGATGTGCCAGGTAAGGTCTCGCTTCAGAGAGGCCGGGAGGCCCAGCTTGCTGAGGGGCGGTACCTCACACCCAGAGCGGGGAGGCGTGTGGCTGTTCTTGGCCGTTTCGCCGTCTGAGCCCACTCCCTCTCCCTCGTCCATAGAGCGCGTCGCGTGTTCGGGCGACTCCACGCTGTTCTGCTCCTCCCCGTGAGTACCACCATCGTGTGCCTCTTCCCTTTTTTCATCCTCTTCCCCGTTGTCTTTCTTTGGCTCAGATGGAACAGCACTTCTGGCAGTAACGGAGGTAGACGTGCTCACTTGTATGGACTGCAGGGACCGCCTGTCTATCGGAGTGCCTGCCTCTGGGCAGGATAAACGTCTGGGTCTAGGGAGGTTGTCCTTCGGGGCAGCTCGCACTTCCTTCTCAGCCATCCCCTTTCTGCTGTCTCTAGCTGTGCATTCAGTGTTCTCCGCCTCCTGTTTCTCTTCTATGTAAAGGACATCCTCCATAAAGTCATCTGCTGGTGATGGCGATGCGCTCCTCAGGTCCTCATCCTTCAGAAAAGCCTCAGCTTTTCCTAGCAGCTCCCCCAGCCTCTGGTCTTCTGGCTTGAGGTCACGGTTCTGGGAGTCCAAGCTGTTGACCCAGGGCCTTGGTTCAGCAGAGTGCCTTGGGGAGGCTCTGTGCTGGGGTTTGTGGTCAGTTGTGGAGAAGGTCTTCTCAGAGGATGCAGTTTCTTTCTGTGTGGAGGAAGTAGAGGAGGAGGAAGAGGCTCGGCTGCCTCCGTCACCCTGCTTGGTGTGCAGAGATATGGGGCCTTTCTTCCTCCCTCCCATGTCTCTCCTGGACATGTGGTGTGAGTTTGGGTCGCCTTTCACTGAACCGTTACTTAACTTAGCTCCCTTGACATATCCAGGTGCCACTGTAGAGAAGTCCTCCAAATAACAGTCATCAGCTTCCTTCCATGACATAAAGTCATTGCATTTGGCCGGAGGGTACGGAGTCCAGCGACTCACTTTGTCTTTTGGATTAGGGACTCTACCCTTATTTCCAGCTAACCCTTCTTTGCCGTCATGCCCAATTATAAGGTTGCGAGGCCCTTCCACCCATTCTTGATGGTCACCCTTGTGCCCCCCGTGACTCTCGGTGAAGTGGATGGCATTAAACATGGGTAGACTGTCGCTTGTGAACCCTCCCTGCAGGTCTGACAGCCTGTTCTCGGACATGCGCGCATTGCTGCGGTCCCAGTAAAACCTGCTGCTCTGACTCAGGCTGCCGTGGCAGCCATTGTCCGACAGTGAGTACTGACCCCTCTGGGGCAGATGGAATCCCTCGTGAGGATGGCTTTTACTTCCCCAGATTCCCCCAGTGCCCAGACTGGCCCCGTTTCGACCGACAGAGTGCCAGGTCTGGAAACTGGGGGGCCTGTCAGCGTGCCAGGTGGCACTCCTCGCCTGGTAGCTTTGCAACCAGGGGCTGTTATTATGGGTTTTCTCAGGAAAACACAGGCCTTGGTGGTTGTGGGGCCAGAGCTTGTCATGTTGAGCTTCATTCCACCCAGCTCTATTCCCCTGCCAGCTGGGCACACTGCAGGTCTTTGATAACTGTGGGTATCTGGGGTATTCCCAGTCACGCATCGCCCCCTGCTGGCGAAAACACAGCCTCTTCTCATTGCGTTGCTGCTGTTTCCTCCACTCTTCTTTTTCCTTGGATAGCCTTGCTGCCTCCTGCGCTTCCTTCCTGACAGTTCAGAGCAAGCAGTGTGAAACAGAATGCCACAAAGTACCAACCTCCACCACAGCAATGTGAGATGTGTGCATGATAACTGGGTTACAGGCTATTCTACACACCCATAACGTGTACGGTACATACAGAACATGTACTGCAGCCTCTGGTGGCGTTATGTACCTGTACTTTTGATACTAAAACGTGCATGCACAAATTTTTCAATTCTCATTCCTTTAACATTCAGTATCTAGTATATTTTTCCTTGAAATGACTGTTACGTATTTTACATACTCCGAACGTAACATTTTCGACAATAAGACAGGATGAATGAACTCATGACTGTTATAAATAACTTTCCAAAAATATCTTCCATTAACGTATACCACTGCACTCAGTAAGACAACGCTCCTGTAAGTGTAGAACTGAATTCCTTTGCACAGCATGAGCTGATTACCTCAACGTGGTGTTCAGTGCTGTGCTACAATGACATCTTAAGATAAATACCCATGGGGCAGTGAGATTATCAGGTTAAAGTCAAACAGTGTGAGACTGTTACGCTGATACAGTTAAGCTCAAACAGCAGTTCTCCTGGAGGTCCTTCTCCTAGCTCAGTCTCCAGAACGCACGCTGAATTTCTCATGCATGTTCGTATTACAAAGACACACATTACACAGTTGGAAACGTGACACCCAGGATTAAGTGTGGCACCACTGCCAACTGTTAACATGTAAAGAGAGAAGAAGCTCTGTAAACAACAGGACAGTGCATATTTCAGCTCAGTTTGAAGCTGTTGGTGAATTTTCATATACACGTTTGGAAACGCACAACCGAGCCTTGTTATAGCACAACAGTTCAGACCTGGGCGATGTTAATCACAGCCGTCACCATCTGCTGTTTCTCCTACTGCACGGTCAGTTCCACAGTAAGATATAAATACAGCACACCAAACTGCCCTCACTGCACCCAGCCATCTCCCATTGTTTTAGCTTTAAGATCATAACCTGTTTGGCGTTTGCTATGAAGAAGAACCACCATTGAGCACAGCCACCGTTTTTGTCTGTTTCTAGCAGCGTCTGGCCTTGCAGGAGCCAAATGTGCTTGTTGCCGTTTTAGGCCATGCTAGTCACTGATACATGACGCTGGTCCATGTCCCGTCTCCTAACGGTTTAAATTAGAACTCGGCGAGCCCCGCTCGGCTTGCATCTGAGTGACGTTGTTACACTGACAAACGACTGGATTTAAAATCTTATCAGCAAGTAAACAGCTCCTTCTGCCAGTGCACATTCATTTTGCCAATACAGCACCCTTATCATTAAAAAACCAAGATAAAATCCTTTTCATTCCACGCTGAAGGTCAGACTTAAGGCAACCATACAGTAATCAATATTCAATTCAGTTGAGTTAATTTTTATATAGCGCCTTTTACAACAATGTGTCCCAAAGCGCTTCATCATTAATTAGTTTCAACAAAGCTGGGTACATTTGCTGCATTTCACAACAGGGACATTCTCTAACTGTCACGCTGCTCTTGGAGAATGAGCTCACCGGATGAGGTCGTCCCTCTTCTTGATGAGGCGCAGCAGCTCCTTGTCGAAGTAGCCGTCGTCATCCTCGGCGCCGCTGTCGCCCTTGCCGCCCTCCTGTTGCTGCGCCTGGACGCGCTGCTTGTGCTGCGCGCTGGAGATGTGGCTGGCGTACTCCGTGAGGCCCACCACTGACACGCCGCACGTCCGGCACGCGTGCGCACAGTCCCTGGGCACGGAGGGAGAGAGGGACAGCTCGCGTTCATCGCCTGCTGCCGGCATGGCCGCCGCCCGCTCCGGCTCTCGGGGGGTTTGAAAGCTGGGAATGCACGCACTGAGCCGCCTTCACCGATCAACGGTATCTGAATCCCAGCAAACAGACCGAATAGACTGCTCCAATACCTAAGAATTCTCCTAACAGATCAGGAGGCAAACTACTTTTACTGGAGAGAAGCCACCTAAAATATACTTGGCTTTGTATACATATATTTTCAGAGGCTGGATCTTCCTGAACTGTTGAATTCCTGATGCTTAGTTGTGGAGCCAGGTCAGACCCCGACTAGGAGCTTCGATAGGGCCAGCTGAGTGCATGCTGGCTCAGGGACAGCAGCACTGGGCTGTGGAGGGGGACACAGGAGCGCCCTCTCTCTGTGTGCCTCAGCCTAGCACGATCTCATGGTGGTAAGGGCTGTTCTGGAGCGACCCTCGAGCCCGCTGTGCCTTTAGCCTGACGTGCCGCGCTATTCCGGCCCCCTGCCCACACAACGGGGCCACACTCCTGCCTTAACTGCTGCTGACCAATGAAATCTAAATCAGAACCCACATGTGACGAATCGCAAAGCTGCTGTAACCGGAGCCCCAGGCAGCTGCTCCTCCCTCTGTAAAGAATGGCGTTCCAGCACAAAGACGTCTGCTATCTGTCACCTACTGCTGATTTGAGGCCAGTAGATAAAAACAGTCAGAAGCTTTACTTCCAAGACACATGCTTGTTTATAACCCATGTCTAAAATTCTAAGTTTCAATAGCAAATATCTGACAATTACTTTTTTATTTAGCAGTATGAAGTAGGTTCTCTCCACATTACATGAAAACCTAGCTTTGGGCCTGCAGTTTACCCCCTTATTTTACACTGCAGTCCTGCCCAGCCTTCACACCCAATGAGCACTTGTACACAGCAATCAACAACAGCTGTAACTTGACCCAGCTGCTATTATTCCCTTTGGTGGGGGGCACACAGACGTCTATATTTAAGGAGCAGCTGAGGCTGGGGCAGCTGCCATCGTTACCATGTGCCGAGGGCAGGGCAGGGCAAACGTGCTGGCCCCTTCACGTGCCTGACATCTACAGAGCCGTAGCGCAGGGCAGGAATGCAGGCTGCAATGTGACACACATGTGCTGGCATGGGGGGGACAGACAAAGAGCAACAGCCCTGCATACTGACCTGAAACCTGAATGCAAAATTCCTAGGCTGACAAACTGTACGATAACAAAGACCAGCCACAGTGTACAGTCAGGAAGGGAAAGAGTCTATAAGCAGCATTCTGTAGGGGAATGAAGTGTACTGGTGTATTGTGGGAGCAAATGCAAATTAACTTCCATGCTGAAGTTCTGCCTGCTTGCTTTGGTGTCCGTTGGTTTGAGCGAACACTTCACAGACAGGCGTCCAGATGTACGTGTGGGTGCACCGTGTGGTACGCCAGGCGCCTGTCTCTCACCGGCCCTTCAGGTTCTCCAGTTCCCGGTGGTGCAGCATGCTCCTCACATGTTCCTCCATCTCCTGCAGGAGCGAAGGGTCAGGAACGCCCATCAAGACTGAAGAGCCACTCACGGATGGCTGGAGCGCTGCAGACACGCCAACACCTTCTGCAGCACGCAGCCCACATTCCCTACCAATCGCAACTCCCCCCCCCCCCCACACACCCCCCTTACCTGTTTGGAATTACAGACGACGTGACAGAGGACGCAAGTCCGCTCCCTGCCCATTTTTGACTTTGAGTGTTGGAGGTCACAGTGTCACTGCAGGGAGGGAAACAAAGATTAACACTGCATGAAAGGCACATGGTTTAGGATTATGTCCTGTAAAACAACTGTCCTGTCTGTTCAGAACATAAAGAAACTTTATTTACCCAAATATCTATCATTCATAAATGCCTTCAGGTACTAGAAGTGCCAGCCTTTACCACGACCTCTGGATTTCATACGTATATCTCAGTCATCTACAATAGTTCTCAAATCACTTGTATATGATGGGATAAATGTTAGCATTACACAGCCACCCTCTCCTTCCAGGCCCCACTCAAACACGTCCCGTGTCACATGACCCCTCTCTCCTTACATTAGCTCAAACATTTCCTGTGTCACAAGCTTGTAGCTCACATGTACAGAGGCCAGCAGGCTTCTTCTGAGAGCAGTTTATGCATGCTCCATTTCCTCAAAATGTACTATATATACATGAGTAT